>MCJB01006113.1:262490-308261 GCA_002018475.1 Nicotiana obtusifolia | reverse complement strand
CCCCCCCCTTTCTTGATTGGTGAAACAAGAAAATTTCAAATGTCACAGAAAATAACTAGTCTCTTCCTAAACAGTTGTGAGTTGTGACTTGTGACACACTTCAAATTATAAGATTGGACTTGGGATGTATAATAATATTATAATTATGTATCTTATAATCTGTATATTTCAATTCCTTCAGTATTTTGTTTTCCCAATATATATTTCCTAAGTATTACTTCTTCTTTTTTTCCTATTTTATAATATTTTTGAGCTGTTTAGAGAAGTGAAGTGACAGTAATGCTAATCGTATAAGCAGATATTTGTGCATTACATCATCGCATTGATAAGAAGATGGGTGACATTTTGTTTGAACTTTGAATTATTGGAGCTGGTAGTGACAATTTTTTATTATTTTTAGGGATTTTAGGTTTCAGAACAGATAATTAAAGAATTTTCCGTGTAAATTCAGACATGAATTCTCTAAATTTTTTAAAATAAAATTTACATATTTAAAAGCTGTGTGAAAAATACTATTATATCACAATAGTTAACAATTTAAAATATGTAAAAGCTATTTGTAAAAAATATAATTAAAAAAAAAAAATCTTATTTGACTTCCCAAATAATAATATGATTCTTCTTCTTTTTTTTTTTTTTTTTTTAACACAGAGAGAGTATCAAAGGGCAAGTAGGTTGACTTCTCCTAACAAGTTTTCTTTATTTTTTATTTTATTTTTAAACTCCTCCCAAATTAGGAGGATCTATAGTGTTTTCACACTTCCCCTCCAGCGTGACTCGAATCCAGGACCTAACGGTCGTAGGTGAGGGTGCTTTTACCAACTGAGCAACCCTCACTTGTCATGTCTTGTGGTAAAGTTTTTCTAAGGAGGATCAACTATTCTAATTTAAATGTTAGCCCTAAATCCTAATACCAAAGGAAAGAACAAAATAAACATAGAAGAAAGGGGTTTTTACCTTCATATATACTATTTAAAACTTTATTATCCTCCTTACTCTGAATTTTTACCTTTTTATACACTATTTGAAACTTTATTACCTTCTTTACTCAAGTTTTAATTTAATTTCATGGTCATATACAATTTACCAATTATATACAAATAAGTTTTAAAGGAGTATAACTTTATATTAGGAAGTGAATAAGGAATTATTTCCTTATCCCTTTATACTTGCCCCCCTCTCTCTTTCTCTCTCTCTCTCTTCGTCTCTACTCTCCTTCTCTGTTTTTTTCCGAATTTTTCTTCATTTGATATTCTTTATTTTTTATGCTTTCTTATTGTATAGAGTTTTAATGGAATTAATAAATAGATTTCAATCGTTTTAACTTAGCAATTTTCTTTCACGTTGCACGATAGGTGTTCAAATTGAAATTGTCAATCTTTGAAAGTGTTTGACTCTCCACCAGTGACAGCCATTAAAAGCTTTGAAGCTTTGAAATCGAATTTGGGTTTTCAAAAATCATTATTTGTTTGGATTGGGTGTTGTTGCAAACAATTGGTTCGAGTTTATATCTCAATTATGAGGGTATTTTGGTAAAGATTAAACTTGATTTTGGCTGAATTTCAGATTGAAACTCGAAGAAGAATAAGAAGAAGACATGAGATACAATATACATACGAAATTGTAGTAAAGTTGTAGTATAATTGTATATAAATTGTATTCTATTATAGTTATATATATTTTTTAATTTGAAATATTGTATGAAAATTAAAAAATAGTTTTATAATGTATGAATCATTATATAAAATTTGTATTTAAGTTGTAAATGCTATCTTTTTATATAAAGTTGTTGATATGTATCAACTTGTATTAAGAGAGTAGGTTTTGATTAAAATTTTAGAGAGAAATAAGCACACTACAAAATATATATAAATCAAATACAAACAGATTGAGAACCTTTTAAGGTGTAAGTAATTCTTGTTTAGAACGAATAATATACAAAATCAGAAATATTATATTAGTAACAAAAAAGATCCCTAGAAGGAACCATCATTAGTGGGGAAACAAACTTCTTTGTATTAATAAGAATATCTATATGTACAAATACCATACGAACACGTGGCAGAAAAACATCTTTTCTAATTATTGGGCCCCATCCATCACTATCACCATCATCATCCAACCGTCCATTAGTGCAGCTACAATGCTTTCACTTATGTTGATAAAAAGGATCCAAAGAAGACTTGAGAGAGTTAACTTCTTTCCCTTGATTGCTGGTAGTTACTTACTTTTCTGGTTAAAAAAAAAGTTTAGCCTTATCGGAGGAGAATTGGCCATTCAATCTTGTGAACTAATCGAGACCGAAATTAAAAAAAGAGATACGAACGGAGAGGAATAATCGATCGATAAAAGAATATGAAATCATTCTGTTTCAATAAAGGTACGAGAAACGGTTGGGGGCAATGAAGTAGGTGAAGTGATTGGATTTTGCGAGCTGTTTCAACCATTGCTGGATGTGATTCCAAAAACCGAACACCCTCCTTCTAATCAAATCTATTCTAAGGTATTCGGAGGCAGGAAAAAAAAAGAAGAAATTGATCGACCAAACGTTTTATGGCATGTCTCTCGGTGAAATTAGACTCCATGCTATCAAGCTGCAAAACTTATATATATTCGTTCACTAATTATAATGGTTCACGAGCAAGTTTTGTAATCAATTTTTTTACTTACATGTCATAAATTGGATTGTTGCGATTAATTTTTAGTAGCTACCTTAGCTAAATCAATATTTTAATTGATTTTTTTCTTATTCTTTCCCCACCTTGCTTTTAGGGTGATTTAAACTCACAACCTATTGGTTAGAAGCGGAGGATGCTCACTACTTGATTTTTTTTTTTAATTGATTGGAAATACAAAAGTCATCAGAAATGGGCGGTTTGGAGTGAAGTGTGAGTGAAAATGATGTTTCTAATTTTATCTTGTTACGTAGTGGACTATACATATGAATTAATTCCAAAAGATTAACATGTGCCCATTACTATAATATCTGTATGAAGAAACGAATAATTATTTCTCCCTCGTTACGGGTTTTGAAGTTTGGCATTTGGTAACAAGTGAGCTTGCTCAGTTGGTAAAAATACTTTCATCTATGATCGTTAGGTCTTGGGTTCGAGTCATGCTGGAGGGAAAGTGTGAAAATACTATAGATCCTCCTGATTTGGGAGGGATTTAAAAAAAAAAAGTTTGGCATTTGGTACGAGAATTTCCACTTTATCACATAAAATATAACTACAAAATTTCAAAAATAAATGAATAATCAAACAAAGTATCATTAGTTCTTGCTTGGACAAACAGAAAACTCCAAAATTTTTATAAATAGAATTGTATTTAAGGTGAATGTATATATTTCAGAGAGATCTTAGGGTTTGTTACTTGGTGGCTAAATTAAGTTTTCTCTATAAATAGAGGGGTTCTATACCATTGTAATTCATCTCAAATCAATAAGAATTTTCTCTCTACTTTTTTCTGCAATACTCTTTTCTTCTTTTATTGTTTTATAACACGTTAGGAGCACGGGACTCTAACCAATTGAGTAGAGGCTTTGGGATACGTGCATGGTGCTCAATTTATACATAATATTGAGCATAATGATTGTCAATTATTTCATGAACTTTTCTCGGGAATAAATTCTGAATTTAAGATTAGTATTTTACCTTATTCTTCCCTTTTAAATTCTTGACATTCTATAATTTGATTTTAAATACAAGTAAAGACAATAAATTTTGATTTTAACTCTAATGGAGTTTGTAAGAAATTATAACGACACGAAGTGGTAAAATTTCTATGTCTTACCATGATCAAATTCATGTATGATTGTGAGCACAAGAAGTTGAAACTCGTCCTATTGAATTTGCTTCACTCTCATTCCCTTAAGAGAATGTGATAGTAATATGTGATAAGTCTGAAAGAAAATAAAAATTATTATCGTGAAAGTATCAATGGATGTGGACATGGCAATAGACAAAATTATAATCGTCATCATTGTGGTAATGGGAACAATAAGGATTCTTAAAATAATCCTTCACTCTGTAGAAGTGATGTTTGTCATAGATTTGACATGATATTTGTAAAGCACATATAAATAATTATGGTCCATTCATGATGCGAATGTGATAACATGTGATTTATGAATACGTATTTATTCTTGGAAGAATATGAACGTGCTAGTGATAGTGAATATACTACACTCACCTCTAGAAGGAGGTTTTAGATGAAATAAAAAAATAATTTTATTGTTATGGCATGAATAATCATTGATCACGTACCAATTGTGAATATGCCAAAATATTATGGCAATGTGATTATTACATGCAAAAGTAGTGGAAGCAACATATCTTGCCTATAATGATTTTGACCATAACCATGATGGTATAACTTTCTCTTTGAAAGATATATTCACCATATGGATGTTGATGAATATGTTGTAGTGTAAAATTAATTGAGAGCTTTGGAAGAGCCAATTATATTATTTTAGAGAAATATATTGATTATCAATAAGGTATTGTGTTATAGTAAGTCTCAAAAAAACTTATTTAGTTTCTAAAGTATTCGCTAAAGTGGTTGGTTATGTTAAGACTATAATAAAGGAAAGATTTAATATCTTATATTACTAGAACTTGTAGCGGGGTAATATGTGTGTGAAAAGTTGCCCGTTTTATTCTCCCGTTTGTACTACACAAATAAAAGAATGCCACAATAAATTAGAAGGTTATTGATTAAAAAAAAAACCATATCATAAACCTTGAAGTTTTATTGATAATTGCAATAGTCATGGTGTAAACATGAAGTTTATCAATATAGATAATTTATCCAGTTGGCATAATGTTAATTTAAGTATGATGTGCAAAAATAAAAGAGCTCATATGGGTAAATATAAAAAAACTGGAAATCTCTTTACGAATTCTCTTACATTGCTTGTTCTCATTAATTAATAGACCAACTAAAATTGGGATTGAATCCCATGAATACTGAAAATATCAAAGGTGAATATGAGCCAATTCACTTGTCATGTATACCATATAAGATGCATCTATGAGATGGTTACATGTGTGATTATTATTAACCCGCAACCTGATATTTGTAAGGTAAATTGCTCAATAATTTAATTTAGAGTATAATTTTTATATTTTCTATTCAAGACAGTAGTTCATCTTGATAAGTTGGTCTATATCACAGTTGTTTAGCAAAATGATTTATTGAATGCCTCCACTTAATAGCTAAATTATTGCTTATGAGAATAAATTATCTATATCAGTTGATATACGCTATATACAAAGTATATTACATTCTTCCCTCATAAGTGGTTAAGGGTCATGAACAAAATTCCATCTTATTATTATTGATGTGCATTGTATATTTTGATTAAAACCATAACGCACAAAAGTGGATTTTCAAAGTTGTGGAAGCAAGTTAGTTTTTCTAAGATGAGGGGGAGACAAGATAAACAATTAAGAAAAAGTTACATGGAATGAATTATCATTAGTATATATAGATCCTCGAATAAGATAATATGAACTTGAAGTTCATAAAAAGATAATTCTTCTGCAATTCAAAGCATGCCAGACGCATTTGTTGACCCAAAGAAAGTAACTATATTCTCACTGCAAATACTCCAATTAAAATAATTCATAGAAGGACAAAATCTATAGTACGCTTAAAGCGTATAGACAAATTAGTTTCAAATAAAATTCTTGATAAAGAAGATGATCGAATGATCATAATAAGGAGGCAAGTGATCTAGAAGATTATGTGATATAACACTTCATAAAATCTCAGGAGAGGTTCAGGTACCTGAAAATATGAATGAAGATATCTCTATGAAAAAAAAAAAGGGAGGTTGGAACCAATATAAAAATATTCGTTGACTACATCTGTGATAGCGCTAAGTATAGATGAGGATCTTAGGTCTGTTGAATTGCGACACAAAAATATTGGCCAAATGGAAGTGAGACAATTCAAATAGAATTAGTTTCATATGAAGGACATAATTTTGGACATGTAGTTCAAACACTTGAAAGTATAAAGTCAACAGAGTGTGCAATCACTTTTATCTATCTTATATGTCTAGCATGACATGAAAACTTGATATGAATCTAAACTTTATTTATATGGCTTATATGACAATCTCTGAAAAATTTAAATCGCTTAAAGCATATACAATTCTTGATCCTGAAATACCACATCCTAAGTGCAATTGGTGCACATATGTATCTTGCTATAACTATAAGCATGATAATGTGACAGCGAGAAATTTTTACCTTTATAGAGATATTGAAACGATGATTCTACGACATTATATGAAGACATTACATATTCATCAAGAATGATGATTTTAAGGTGCAACTTATTCGTTCAAGTTAATATGGCTGATTTGTTTATCAAATCTCTACCAACGATCTTTTGAAGATGGTGCACAAGATTGGAATACGAAGGCTCAAAGATATGAATTGATTGTCTCATCAAGGGAGTTAATACGCGTTGTACTCTTTTTTCCTTGCAAGGTTTTAACGAGGCAACCAAAAGGCGTATTGTTTGATATGTGTACTCTTTTTCCTTCACTAGAATTATTTTCCACTGGGTTTTCTTTTAGTTAAGGTTTTAACGAGGCACATTATCTGTTGAATAGATATTCAAGTGGGAGTATTATAAATAGAATTGTATTTAAGGTGAATGTTTATATTTTAGAGAGATCTTAGGGTTTATTACTTGGTGGCTAAGTCACTTTTTTCCTATAATTAGAAGAGTTCTGTACCATTGTAATTCATCTCAAATCAATAAGAATTCTCTCTCTACTTTTCTCAGCAATACTCTTTTCTTCTTTTATTGTTTTATAATAGAGATTTTTTCCCTAAAAAAGAGGCGTTTAATATTTCAAGGTGTGCTGTCTCTTTGTTGTTCAATTTTTAATGATTTCACTTATTTTATTCAGCAAAAAATGAACAATACTTTCGACTTCCATGAAACTTCCTTGGATTTAACTACGTGTTTAATTTTTGTGAAAATACCCGTAATATAAAATACATGCAAAAATAAATATATCTCCGTATTATATATCCATTAAAAATTTCCATTAAACAACTAAGAAATTACCTACCCAAAAGTCATAGTTGTGATATATGCCAAAAATATATCGATATACTATTTCACGAAGGAGGTCTCAAATTTGAAAAGTCAAAAGCACATTTATACTTTTTTTAAGCATAATATCTTTAAAAAGCCAACATATAATGGTAACTAAATAATTTATCCACATTGGAAACATTTTAAGTTATTTATGTTGTAATTAATTAACTCAATCTAATTCAAAGAAGTCATGTGAAATGTAAAAATAAACCATTAACCTTTTTTTCGGTCGAGGTAAACCTCAAACCCCACTTCTGGAAGCAAACACAAATACGAAATACTGTTATCGGGGTTTATCTGAAGTCAGTATTATTGATGCAGATTATGCGTAAATATTCATTAATATTGTAACAAATAGTAGATATGAACTCATAACTTTAAAAAAATATTAAATTTAATTTTAAAAATCATAAAAATTGAATCCATAAATCTTAAATTCTGAATCCGTCTCTGATTGAAATTACACTTCGAATAATATTGTGATGGTTCACTCTCATATCATTTTCAATGTTAGGGTACTCAAAAATAGAGTTGTAATTCACACTATAAACCAAGACAAGTTTTGTTTGTTGTACACATGCACGTACACTTTTTGCATTTGTAAGTATATTTTGGTCAAACTATTCATAAAATCTAATTTGTGCTCGCCCATGCATGCACTAAAAATTGGGAAGAAAATAGAGGGACCAATAACAAAAGAAAGTATTTGGCCGACATGCCAACACCAATCGCCAAAGATGTGAACTAAAATCCATGGCACCTACCACTTTGTGTGGACTAGCATTTGGCAACTAGTTTATTTATTTTTGTTTGGCGTAAATTTTTTTTTTTAAATTTTCGATAGATAAAAATTTCGCTAACGAAAAAGTCTTTAATTCTATCGAATATCTTTTTCTTTTTCAGATATTTTTACGGATACGCTATAAACATGATGACATACTATTCTAAAGCAGCTGTAAAACAGCAAGGGTTTATGTAAAAAATGTTTGCTTTAGCTTTGATTTTAAGTTTTGTGCACGGATAAATAATTTATACCAGTTGAAAGAGCGTTTAATAAAACAAGCATGAGTTTTAATTTTAAGTACTGACAGAAAATTTTAAAGCAGCTGAAAGAATGCTTAAAACAAATATGATATATATAGCTACTTAAACCAAACACAATTTATTATATTAACGTGAGAAGAATTGAAACTTATAGTACTTTTCGTATAGTTTTTAAATATTTTTAATTTTAAAATATTAAATTAATCTAATCTAATTTGACTTCGAAGTTAGACAAATTAACTCAGTAAAACGGTAACATAATAACTAAAATGGGACGGAGAGAGTATATATTGTTGAGTTGTCCCACATCGGTGGGATTTGAGGTCGTTGGTCTCCTTATATGATCTTAGGCAATCCTCATCTCATAAGCTAGCTTTTGGGTTGAGTTAGGCCCAAGGTCTATTTATCATGGCATCGGAGCCAGGCCCATCCCAATTATTGTTACCGATGTTAGGCCGTCTACGCTCTAGAGTGCAAGCCTGGGCTTGAGGGGGTGTGTTTGAATTGTCCCACGAGATTCTAGCTGGTTGTCTAAAGCTTGTGGAGATCATTTTTGAAGTACGTTGAAGTTTGAACAAGGGTAAACATGCATATACATATATTAAACTTCACCTGTAGAGATAGAACATGTAAATCTTTCTCTAGTATATGATAACCAATTATTTCTCTTTTCCTTTTTTTGGTAGGGATAGAATTTTCATGCATTCGGTTAGAAGATGGCTTTTCTTTTTCTAGGCAAGAAGGACAATGTAAATTTCTTAGCAATTTGCATGACAATATAATATACGTACGTACACAATTTGTATGTATGTACAATCAATCTATGCCTAGAATCATGTCAAAATCAACCATACTAAACAGTAAGAGATTAACTCTCGTCTCCAATCTCTCAATAGTCACCACACACGATCGATACACATGGTCCACGACAATAGAATCACCCATCAGTGTAGATACATGAACAGGCATATATAGCTAAGGAACTGAACATATCCAAATAACGAGCAAAGTACGATGAGACATAAGAATAAGTGAAATCAGGGTCAAATAATATGGAAGCATCCCGGTGGCACATTGGTGGGTGTCCGCGCTAGAAACTATTTACATTTGGTAGTAAAAAAAGTGTATAAAATTTATATAATTTTTATATGTTACATACATAATATATATATATATATATATATATATAATATATATATATTATTTCACCTATTATTTTTAGCGCGACCATACAATATCATTTTCAGGGGCGAATGTGGCCGTGGAATGTTATACATGTATAGCCAGACCGCCGATGAAGTAGCAACTATTAGGCTCATGTATGTTGAAATATGGAATTTCATTTTTGAGAGACTCAAAAAAATTCTTTTCCATATATAAACTGCTACAATAATGTTGAACTGCACGAATATATGGACGCCAACACCCTCTTTCATAGAAAAACAATCTGGCGGACACATATAATTTATTAATTATATACAAAATAGTGTTAAATGAGTATCCCTTTATATTAGAAATTGAATAGTGGAAAATAAGGCACTTAACCAACTTAGCTACACCGTTATTTGTTTCAAGTGGCGTCATTTGAACTTTTTTAATCGTATTTTACTTCTGTCTTTTAAATATATATATATACTTAATAAAATATTCGGATCAAGTAGTGTCACGTGACACCGTTTGACCTAAGGTAAATTCACCCTGCCTACTCTCTCTCTCTGTCTATCTTTCTCTTTTTCTCCGTCTCTCTCTTTCTCTCCTTCTCTGTTCCTTTCAATTTTCTTCCTTCGTTTTTCTCTGCTTTTCACCCTTTTTTCCCAGGAAATTCATCAATGAATTTAATTGTTACAATATAGAGTTTTAACTTAGCAATTTCTTTTTCATATTGCACAATTGATGTTCGAATTGAAATTGCCAGTCAATAAATTTTGAAGGTATTTGATTCTCCACCATTGACAGCCATTAAAAGCTCTGAAGTTTTGAATTCAAATTTGGGTTTTTAAAAACTATTATTTGTTTGGATTGGATGTTGTTGCAAACAATCAAAAATATTCTTTGGAATTTATATCTCAATTTTGAGGGTGTTTGGTGAAAATTAGACTTGATTTTGGTTGAATTTAATATTGAAACTCGAAAAAGAAGAAGACGAAGACATGACATACAATATACTTACGAAAGAAATTTTTAAATAAAGTTATTAATATGTATCAAAATTGAATTAAGAAAGAAATTTTTTATTGAAATTTACGAAAGGAAAACGAACAGACCACATATAAAATATATACAAATCATATACAAAATACATACAAAAGACATATTTTATAAAATATGTATGAAAATTATATTGTAGTTGTATGATGTCGTAGTTGTATTTAATCAGGTAAAAATGATGTATGAAAGTTGTAAATAAGTTATAAAAAATTTGTTACTATATTATTAATCGTATAAAATCTGTTTTTAGTTTATATATTGTTATAGATATATCAAATTTGTATCAAAATTAAATAGTCCGGCATTCAGAATTCCTTGTATAGTTTTGAAGGCATATATACCTCCAAATACAAATACATAGACGATAATCGCAATAATTACTGTAGGTAAAAATCATTACAACCATGAGTTTTGATCGCGCCCTTGCATTAATTTGTGGGAATAGTTTAGGATACAAGAATATTTTTAAGCAAATAAAACAAATTGTTTTGACTCTTCCTCTGTTTCAGAAAAGCCAAACCTTATTTGTGATTCGTTCATTTCATTATCATCTATATATAGAGGAAGTGATTCTTAAATAATATTTTTCTCCTTTTTATTTTACATAAATATGACAGTTAAGACACTTTGGGGAAAAGGAGAGGAGAAAAAAAAAAGGTGTAACTGAATTCCTAATTTAAGGCACTAATAATGGATTATATATGGAGAGATGCTGCAGAGAATAGGGCAAGAGGAGAGGAGAGAAAAAAAGGAAAATATGTAATTGATTCCCCTAATTTTTAAGGCACTAAAGGGATTGTATATAAGTACGTAATTCTTGTTTAGGGCGGGTAATATACAAAACTAGGACAATTTTAGTAAATAAATTTCAAATATTGTATAAAGAAAAAATTCCCTTGCTGAAATATGAAACTGTTTAGGATGGAAAAGCTCCTAGTAGTTGTAGAGAATGATATTTGGGCAAATATCACTTTAAATCCACGACAAAAACTATTTACATTCGATAGTTGCAAAAGTACATAAAATTTGAATTTTTTTTGTATATATATATATATAAAAAAAATATAAACAAAATATATATTTTCGGCCATTATTTCGAGATCAACTATACAATATCGTTTTCCCATGATATTACAAGCAGAAATTTATTAAACTTTATATAATATATTATCAGAAGATTAAGATGGGCATCAATTAATAGCATAAATATTTTTCCTTGGTGCTACTTGGAAAAAGATATGCCATAATAGTTCCATTTTGAATTATAAAGTAGAGAAAATTAAATTAGACTGGTCGACAAAAAATAATTATATATATTAGTCAAATATATAAAAAAAAAATTACTAATTATGTATAAAATTTGTATATTAAAGCCCATCAGTTAAAGGCTTTCAATAATCTAATTTTAAAAGAAAGTTACATTTATTTAAAGGCCCAAACGAAACAAAGACATAAAACTAGTGGGCTTTTTCTTCATCAGGATGAGGTATAAATGCTCGATATCATAGTTATTTTATTTAGATTCATAATATTCCAATACCCCACGTACAAGAATTATCTAGTACATTAAACAACAACAATAACAACAATAATAAATTCAGTATAATTCCACATGTGTGATTTGGGAAGAGTAATGTGTACGCAGATTTTATCTCTATCGTCTGAATATCAAAAAATTATTTCTGATAAACTTTTAGCTCAAGGAACTATCTAATACATTACAAGTTTTCTTAAATACTTTATTTAGTGGTTATATCTCAAATACACTAGCCATAAGAGTCTTATTGTAAGTCCTAATCTTCTAGTTGATATCATCTATAAGAATCTTTAATTTCATTATTTCTTATTTTTGCTAGATGTAGATTTCAAAATATTCTAAATCAATCGAGATGTCTTTCATTTGAGGTGATTGTAGGTCTACTTCTTCCTTTAATATCAAGTTTTCGCATCAATCAATAAAAGTATAAAGGCATTTAATCATATTTGGTTAGAATTCAAATTTTCCACATGTTCGTTTGAATGTTTTGTTCGTTGTTTGTTCAGATTTTTTAACCATAATTGATTTTCCTATTTCATTAAGGAAAGAATAAAATATTTATTATAACTAGGTTTTTCTTTAATTAGAAGGAAAATATAATTCTTTCATATTTGACTAGTCTCTTTTCTTGTAGAAAAAGGTTTGGAGTTATATAAATTAAAGATCTGTCCTTCTTATTCAGTAGTATCTACAATGTAGCTATAAGGGGTTTGAGAGTCGTATTTAGAAGGAGAATTTTACGAGACAAGTGTTAGTATGTCACTTGTATTTGCCTGTTCGTGAGGTTGTTCTCTCGATATTTTATACTCTCCTTTTATATAGTAGATTGCTCATCCCTGCCATGGACGTAGGTCAATTGATCGAATCACGTTAAATATTTGTATCTCTTTTGACATATTTCTCTTTTATTGTATGATTATCGTCGTTCAATTGTTACTTTACTAACTTTCGCATGTACACCTGACTTTTTAGTCGTAACAAGTGGTAGTTTTCATAGCTACTACAGTCGGTAGTACTAACAGTAGCATCAACACAAGATCTCGAAGAGAAAAAGAAGAACATTAAATGAAGTTATGTATTGACAAGACTATTCAACCCCAAGCTCGTACATTGCCTTCCCCTCTCTCCTCTAATTCCTACCTGCCATTATGTATTTGCCCAGTGCTGCTATGTCCTTCAATTCTGCTACAAAACCTGTAGTTCTGTTTTTACTCTTTGGCTTACCTTATTTTCCACGATATGCTTTCGTTTTATGTATTATGGTCATCTTTTTTATTATAGATGTTCTTTAGCTTGGTTAATTATTACATTAAGAGTGCGCTCGTCTGCATGCATGGATTACACATAAGGTAGTATTACACCAGATTTGATGTGTCTACGTTATGAATTTATGTGTGTGGACATATATAAATACTCTTTTTGTATTAACTTCAAAAGACAAATAAGCAATACCAAAGGCTTTACCACCTTTTGGCATGAACTCAATATTTTTCTCCTTTTTATTTTACATAAATATTACAGTTAAGGTACTTTGGGAAAAAGGAGAGGAGAAAAACAAAAGGTGTAACTGAATTCCTAATTTAAGGCACTAATAATGGGATTATATATGGAGAGAGGCTGCAGAGAATAGGGTAAGAGGAGAAGAGAGAAAAAAAAAAAATATGTAATTGAATCCCCTATTTTTAAGGCACTAATAAGGGATTGTATATAAGTACGTAATTCTTGTTTAGGGCGGGTAGTATACAAAACTAGGATAATTTTGGAAAATAAATTTCAAATATTGTATAGGAAAAAAAAATTCCCTTACTGAAATATGAAATTGTTTAGGATGGAAAAGCTCCTAGTAGTCGTAGAGAATGATATTTGGGCAAAGATCACTTTAAATCCACGACAAAAACTATTTACATTCGATAGTCGCAAAAACACATAAAATTAAAAAAAAAAATTGTATATATATATCAGAAAATTATATACAAAATATATATTTTCGGCCATTATTTCGAGAGCAACTATACAATATCGTTTTCCCATGATATTAAAAGCAGAAATTTATTAAACTTTATATAATATATTATCAGAAGATTAAGATGGGCATCAATTAATAGCATAAATATTTTTCCTTGGTGCTACTTGGAAAAAGATATGCTATAATAGTTCCATTTTGAATTATAAAGTAGGGAAAATTACATTAGACCGGTCGACAAAAAATAATTATATATACTAGTCAAATATATATAAAAAGAAAATACTGATTATGTATAAAATTTGTATATTAAAGCCCATCTGTTAAAGGCTTTCAATAATCTAATTTTAAACGAAAGTTACATTTATTTAAAGGCCCAAACCAAACAAAGACATAAAACTAGTGGGCTTTTTCTTCATCAGGATGAGGTATAAATGCTCGATATCATAGTTATTTTATTTAGATTCATAATATTCCAATACTCCACGTACAAGAATTATCTAGTACATTAGACAACAACAATAACAACAATAATAAATTTAGTGTAATTCCACATGTGTGGTTTGAGAAAAGTAATGTGTACGCAGATCTTATCTCTATCGTCTGAATATAGAAAAATTATTTCCGATAAACTTTTAGCTCAAGGAACTATCTAGTACATTACAGGTTTTCTTAAATACTTTATTTAGTGGTTATATCTCAAATACACTAGCCATAAGGGGTCGTTTGGTAGGTCGTATTAAGCAAAATAATCCCCGTATAAAAATTTAATCCGTCCAATATCATATTTGGTTGGTCAATTCAATTTACTCCTACCTAATGCATGGATTAGTTATACCTCATATGAGGGATTAACTAATACCAAGGAAAGAAAGGGATTACTAATCCCTGGATTAGCTATACATGGATAAGACTTAAAATTACTAAATCCAGACTTATACATTGCATAATTAATTTTTAATACAATGAACCAAACACTTGATAAAAAATAATCCCAACACTACAATCCCTACATTATTAATCCCTGCATTACTTGTGTTCGTACCAAACGACCCCTGAGAGTCTTATTGTTGTAAGTCCTAATCTTCTAGTTGATATCATCTATAAGAATCTTTAATTTCATTATTTCTTATTTTTGCTAGATCTATGTAGAGTTCAAAATATTCTAAATCAATCGAGATGTCTTTCATTTGAGGTGATTGTAGGTCTACTTCTTCCTTTAATATCAAGTTTTCGCATCAATCAATAAAAGTATAAAGGCATTTAATCATATTTGGTTAGAATTCAAATTTTCCACATGTTCGTTTGAATGTTTTGTTCGTTGTTTGTTCAGATTTTTTTAACTATAATTGATTTTCCTATCTCATTAAGGAAAGAACAAAATATTTATTATACTAGATTTTTCTCTAATTAGAAGAAAAATATAATTCTTTCATATTTGGCTAGTCCCTTTTCTTGTAGAAAAAAGTTTGGAGTTATATAAATTAAAGATTCGTTCTTCTCAT
Source organism: Nicotiana obtusifolia (assembly GCA_002018475.1). Classification (NCBI taxonomy): domain Eukaryota; kingdom Viridiplantae; phylum Streptophyta; class Magnoliopsida; order Solanales; family Solanaceae; genus Nicotiana; species Nicotiana obtusifolia. The sequence goes on along the minus strand of MCJB01006113.1, from coordinate 292,882 downwards.
TCAGTAGTATCTACAATGTAGCCATAAGGGGTTTGAGAGTCGTATTTAGAAGGAGAATTTTACGAGACAATTGTTAGTATGTCACTTGTATTTGCCTCTTCATGAGGTTGTTCTCTCGATATTTTGTACTCTCCTTTTATATAGTAGATTGCTCATTCCTGCCATGAACGTAAGTCAATTGACCGAACCACGTTAAATATTTATATTTCTTTTGACATATTTCTTTTTTATTGTATGATTATCGTCGTTCAATTGTTACTTTACTAACTTTTGCATATACACCTGACTTTTTAGTAGTAACAAGTGGTAGTTTTCATAGCTACTACAGTCGGTAGTACTAACAGTAGCATCAACACAAGATCTCGAAGAGAAAAAGAAGAACATTAAATGAAGTTATGTATTGACAAGACTATTCAACCCCAAGCTCGTACATTGCCTTCCCCTCTCTCCTCTAATTCCTACCTGCCATTATGTATTTGCCCAGTGCTGCTATGTCCTTCAATTCTGCTACAAAACCTGTAGTTCTGTTTTTACTCTTTGGCTTACCTTATTTTCCACGATATGCTTTCGTTTTATGTATTATGGTCATCTTTTTTATTATAGATGTTCTTTAGCTTGGTTAATTATTACATTAAGAGTGCGCTCGTCTGCATGCATGGATGACACATAAGGTAGTATTACACCAGATTTGATGTGTCTACGTTATGAATTTATGTGTGTGGACATATATAAATACTCTTTTTGTATTAACTTCAAAAGACAAATAAGCAATACCAAAGACTTTACCACCTTTTGGCATGAAACCAGTATATATATAGAGAGAGATAAGTAATTTCAAGAAAAAATAAAGCTGAAAGAAATTAAAAATATTATCAAGCGGACATTAAAAACTTCTTAATAAAAGATAAACACATATTGAAAGGAGAATCACACGGAAAAAAAGAAAAAAGCAACCCCGCAGAATTTAAAAGAGGACAACAAAGATAAAGACTCAGATTATGAAAATGAAGATGATGATTATGGAATAAGCTTCGATTCAGTGATTCTGCATTGAATACATGAAAAATGAATGAAGAAACATAGAGCTAAACAAAAATAGACACAAAAAAACATAAAGGTGTAGATTTAAAAAAAGAAACAGGCTGAAAGAATGATGTATGTCAAAAGATAAGATCACTAATTCACGCACAGCCGCAGGGGCGGATCCACGTTCCGAGTACCGGATGCTGAAGCACCCGTTAACCCCGACGCAAACTCTGTATAATTATATAGAAAATACAGGGAATACTGTTATAAAGAACTATGATGCACCTATTAAACAAAAAATCTTCTGGGTACTTTGGTTAAGAGGTGAGAATAGAGTGCACAAATATGAAGTGGTCAAGGGATTGATTCTTGCATGAATCAATTTTTTTATATAGCCAGAGAGTGAGCACCCACGACATTAAAATCCTGGATCCGCCACTGCGCACAGGACAACTAAAAAAGAATTCTTTTGTGTATATATATATATATATATATATATATATATATATATATATATATATATATATATATATGTTGAATTATCTTGAGTTTTACGTGTCAACTTTTTTGTATTTTATATTCCTTAAGTGAAAATCTAGATAGCCATTTGGAAGACCGTCCTTACTTGAATACTCAATTGCACAAATTTTCTTTCCAATTTTTTTCCCCAAAAAACTTGTTCACTTAACTAGCTAGCACACAACGTATATCCGAGTAAATGAACCCTGGTCATTCCTTATATACGGGATAAAATCTTCCCTAGAATATTTAAGATAAGGTAACGCTAAAAGAAAGAGTCTTCAAGCCGTTACTAATTGAGGTCGACCAACAACAAGGGTTGAGGTCGAGCACCCTTGATAAAGTTGTAACAACTAGTTTTCGAAATAGGATATTGAAGGGAATATTCTAGTGGATATTCTCTGCACTAGTGCTATTGGAATTTGTTAAGAAAAAGTCTCTTATAAATAGAAAAGGAGACAATGGTGGGAGGCATGTGACACTCATTATTTGACAAGAATCGACTTTTGATTGAAGATTATTTCTCTCTCTTACAAAGATACAAACATTACCTTTTCATCTAGATTCTTGTTGATATTATCCCACATTCTTTCATCAGATCCGAGAATAATACGAATATTTTGGGATTTGTCTGTCACTCATCATTGTCAGGAGAAATAATCAACTAGTTCATATTTTATTGGGTGAATCACTCTCTCTATTTATTTAAATGTCATTTGATATTATTTATTAATAGTTATTGCTATGTTATTACTCATACTTTTTGAAATAGTTAATACATATGGTTGTCAATCCTCCACCAGATCTGACCAACATTAATCACCTTTTCGAAAAAAATATTTAAAGATATTATTATTAACTAAATATAACTCATTATTATATAAATTATTTGTTTAAATCGAAAATTACACTTTTTGATCGAACACATTACTAATCAGGAAAAGAGAAATGAAAGTAATTAAATTGTACTGAAACTGCAAGTGCAGTTAGCTACTTAGTTCCTTATCAGAAGGAAAGTAAGACTAATAAGAAAAAGGAAAGGCAAAAAGAATGAGAAAAGGAGTATGGAATCATAATGAATAAGTTATTTCTTTCTTTTCCTTCTTTTCTGATCAAAAGCCAAAAGAGGTCATTGCGTGCCCATAGGTAAATATAAAAGATAAAAACATAATACAGTATGTTTGAAAAAGAAATTTCAATCATATCAGCACTAACGCACCAAATTTCATTGAACTACGTACAATACTTAGTGTGCTTTGACAAAAATAATAATAGGTGACATGTATCAATCAAGTGAATGTTGTTCTGGTGGGATCAATTCAATAAAAGGGAAAAAAGCAATTCGAGTCGGTCTTGAAATAATTTATTGCATTTTCTCCTAGACTTCCTAAATAAATTCATTTTATTATCCAACAACGAGCCACTAGACACTATATATCTGCTGTATGTACTTTTACATATATACTTATGTTTATAATATATGTACATATAAGTATTTTATCCACATAGTGAATAATTCCTGCGAAGTTTTCACGTACTCTCCTATAAATTCTTTATCTTCAGGTCAACATACCACAAAAAATGTTCCACCATCTTTAACATGAACATCTTGAATTCGGGTCTAAGAAATACTATTTTTTTTCGTTTTAATTTAGATAACACACTTATCTTATCAGATCGTTCTAATAAAAATATCATAATTCTACAATTTGAAATAATTTAAATTTAAATTCATCATTTTACCTTTAAAGAGAAACTTTTATAATCACAAAAATATCATCATGGCCCTAGAATGTTTTTACCACTAAAAATTTTAACACCATAAATTTCAAAAGTATTTCTTTGAATTGGTAGTAATGGAATGTTTTCATAATCTAAAATAAAGAACATAATTTTTTTTTCTTAAACTCCGTATCAAATCAAATTACCTCATCTAAATTGTAACGGAGAGAGCAAAATAAGAAGTATTAAAACAAGGGCAGGAATTAAAGTAAGGTGGTGTAAGTGGAACATCGAAGTCAGTGCCACAATCCCCTTTTCCGAAGCCATAACTGCAGTTAAATCTTCCAAACAAATTACTGTTTCTAAACAAAGAAACAGAGATAAAAAGGGGTTAAAGGAAATAGAAAAGGGGAACACTGTACTGATCTGAAAACTCAGTTATACGTAGTTAGTGAAGTACAATTGAGAGGAGACTCATGATGGAAATTTGGGGTGTTCATTGTACTTCTGATAGCTGTTGTGAAATTTGACAGTGGTAAAAGGAAGGTCAAAATTTGGGTAGGAATTATTTTCTAAAGAGCAAGGAGAGAGGTCACTCAAGTATGTTGATGTTTAGCGTAAAATATATATATTTTTATGTATATCGCTTTATATTTGACTTTTGTTTCGTGAAAGTGGGATGTTAAATATTACGATTCATATTAATTTGAAGTATTTTTATATGTAGGAATGAGTCGTGAGCAATTGAGGGCGAGACGCGCAAGAATTAAGTTAAAACGGAATTATTTTCTAAAGAGTAAGGAGAGTGGTCACTCAAGTTTGTCATTAGCATTTGTCATATCCTCATTTGCATTGCCTTGTCACATCAAATTTGGTATCTCTAGTATTTTCAACTCTTTCCTTTATTAATTTATTCAAAAGGGAATATCATTTTCTTATATTTAAAAATAATATGATTTTAAATTTTAAGTTTTTGACCATAAATTTTTAAAAACTTTTTTTTTTCTTAAACTGTTTGTTAAATCAAACGGTATCACATAAATTGAAAGGAAATAAGCATTAATTTAGAAAAGTTATTTGTTTCACCTCGAAAATAGATATGATACAACTAGGGGTAGATGCAACAAATAGATACTGGTTTTGTTTGAATCCAGTATTTATAATGCGGAGTATAAATTTATGTATAAAAATCATTAAATATCAATAAATAATATACATGAACCATAACTTTAAAAGTATAAATAATTTAATGTTAAAACCTTAAAGATTGAACCAATAAACCTTAAATTCTGAATCCGCTACAACGACGTGATTCGACGATTGTTTGAAATCTTCAGTGAACTCTTTGTCCACAACGTTAAGTTCTCTTTTGAAATCTTCAGTGAACTTTTTGTCCACAACGTTAAAGTTCTCTTCTAAGATATAGACGATTTGTTCTCTTTGCAAACCCTAAATAGTCACATCTTGGTTAAAAATCATCTCTGTCAACTACCATCAGTGGCGGATCCAGGTTTTTAAAGTCGTGAGTGCTTACTCTTTGGTCATATAAAAAAATTGGTTCATACAAGAATCAATCGCTAACCACTTCATATTTGTGCACTTTATTCTCACCTCTTAACCAAAGCACCCAGAAGACTTTTTGTTTAATGGATGCTTGCTAGTTCTTTATACCAGTATTTTCTGTATTTTCTATATAATTATACAGAGTTTGCGTCGGGTTAATGGGTGCTTCAGCACCCGACACGGTTAACGTAGATCCGCCCCTGACTACCATAATGGTGGACAGGCTAACAATTAAGTTAATTAACGCACTTTATGAATGAATTCGATCCAATAATAATATTTCAGCATTACCAAAAATAAGGGACAAGCACATGTTATTAGTGTAGCCTCGTTAATGTTACACTAATCCACTTAAATGATCTTCTCTTCTAAATGTTATATTATGTGGATCCCTAAATACCTTATTTTATTGGGTAATGAGTAATAACCAATACTTTTTCTTCAGTTTGAGATATTTAATGTTACACTAGCTGACCAATTCTGAATTTTTTGACATATAATTTGTTACAATATATTAAATTACAATGGTAATGTGAGTATTTTATTCATGTCAATATATAAAAGTTAAATGCTAAAGTAGCTAGTTGAAACATAAATTTTTCACTCAAATCATCACTTATCTGTTTTTGGGTTTTCGCTGAGAACTCCACTAATCCACTTAAATGATCTTCTCTTCTAAATGTTCTATTATGTGGATCCCCAAATACCTTATTTTAATGGGTAATGAGTAATAACCAATACTTTTCCTTAAGTTTGAGATATTTAATTGGTCGACATCTTAATGCAATTTTTGTTGATATTTCAAGTGAGTGTGCAGAAAGACAAAGCAGACTAGTCATAAAAGTAGTAGGAGAATGTATATATTTCCCCTCGAGTATTCTTCACTTTGAAGTCCAAATATCATGTCTAGACAAAAATATAAATACTATGAGACATTTCATCATTTGGTTCCATGTGATATTTGTGACAAGTCACTTCATAGATTGTAACGTGCTCCTAAGATGTTCTGTAACATCATTTGGTTCCATGTGATATTTGTAACACCACTTCATCCTTAACAAATACTGCAACGCATTGAGTGAGCAGCTGTATTGATATTAGCTCCGTTCAAGGACTTCGTTTGAAAAAGAAATGGAACTAGCAGTCATTGGACACATCTAGTCTAACAGGTCAAACCCGTTAGTGATATTTTTCGCTTTAAATCTAGGCTAACACGGCTTTAAAATGTGTCAGTAGGGTCTAAGACCAGTTAACTTATATACCTATTCCTCTTGTGTTTTGCCGATGTGGGATTCTGTCTAAAATCTAGGATGTTACATACACCCCTCTTATGGACTTAGCGTCCTTGCTAAGGTTTGCCCCATAGCATGGGATTCGGCTAGACTCAGCACTGAGGTTTACCTCGCCTAACCGGAATTTGTCTAAACTCAGTTGAACTCTAACCCAACATCGGCAAGGCTGACACAAGAGGGAAGTATTGCTCCCAAACGCACACGCAAGTATACGTGGCCGACAAGTAATATAGGATTTGGAAGTTCAGATATCGTATCCACAGGGACTTATATTAACTACTCACTAACACACCAATATTGTTATTCCGTCAAGCTAAATTCGAGTTCAAGAGTTTAATTATGCTAAACTACAATTCTAAGTAATAACTAAATTATCAAGTAACTAGTTGATTGTTGTTTATTCAGTAGAGACAAGTATTCCAGGGTTGTGATCGATTTACCAATCGTATTGTGTTCGAATTAACTCTCTCTTTCATATAATTCACTCATGGTTGCTAATTAATCGATAAATGCTCTCATAGCCTTCTTCCGAAGTATTACTCACCTATCCTCAATAGATTAACGCCTATATTCCTATGAAATCAATCTATTAAGAACGCATTAAGATCACGATATTTAATTAAACACGGTGATTAGGTATATTCCTATCCTAACCACAAATCCGCTCCCCCTAAGAATTTAAGATCATGCTCTCTTCAACTCTTCTCTAATCTAAACACGGCTTTCCCAAGCATAGCATAGATAGTAAATAGAACCTAACTGCTGGCCAGACAATTAAGCAATTAAACACAGAATTGAAGAAACAACCATATGCTGGTGAATTATAATCAAGGTTAAGTTAACGTTAAACAACAATATTCATGGCTAGTCACAACCCCAGAACAATGGGTGTTTAGCCACTCATAATATAATCACACAATTGCATAAGTTTTGAATCAATTAGAAATACTAAAAAAAGATGAAGAAAACTGAGAATTCTCCGCTTCCTAACGATCTCGTGTGTAGCTAAATTTTTTCCTCCAAAGTGGCGTCTCCCCCCTAAAAAATAGGTTTAGTCTTGCTTTTATACGTGTTGGATAGGTCTAGGGCCGAAATAACCTTGTCCCAGACGAATTTGGACAAAATCACGTCACCGGCGCCCTGGGTAGCCAAGTGCCCATCAGGGTAGATGCTCAATTCGTCCGATTTTGTTCGTTTTGGCTCAAATCTTGCGCGTTTCGCCCCTAATTGCTCCCGACTCATTCCTACACATAAAAATACTTCAAATTAATATAAATCATAGCATTTAACATACCAATTTCACGAAACAAGAGTCAAATATGAGGCGATATACATACAAATATAAATGCTTTAAGCTAAACATCAGGAAGCTAGGTATATAAGTTAATAAGCCTTAGACCCTAGTGACGCGTTTTAAAGCAGTGCGGGTTTAGGCCCAAAGCGGACAGTATTACCAGCGGATTACACTATTACATCTAGTATGTGGCCTAATTGCCCTTAGGTGTCGTTTGGTAGGTGGGATAAGGATAAAATCCTAAAATTAAATGCGTAATTATTTTATCCCGGGTTTAATTAAATTTTTAAATTTGGGATTAGCAATCCCAAAATTAATTTATACAATATTGTGGTAATATTTTGGTCACACCCGAAAACAGGGGTGGGATGTGCTGGCGCTCAACTTACCTTACTCATCGAGCAAGCCATATTTTATCTTATTATAAGTGCTGATAAAATCATCAAAAGTAAGCCAAATATGAATAACTCTTATATTATACCTATAAAAAAGTTGATAGCTAATAAAAATTAAACCAAACTTTATCTAAAAATCTGAACCCACTAAAGACAAGTCATGAGCCTTTTAAGGACTAAAAATTGAGAACAATATTTTTGGGGTATTCCTCTAAAATAATAAAAATATCTATATAGTTAGAGGTTTGAAAACAGTCAACTGCCGCAATAAAGGAATCTATTGAATTTGCCCAATGGATCCATGAAATCTAGAAACTGGCCACGAACTTCTTCTCCTACACATTTAATGCCTACCACATAACGTCGCAGACCTAAACGGGCTAACTATCTCTAAGAATACCCACTAAGTCTTGTTTAGCACTCCCTTAACGGAGATTCTTTTTTTATTTTATTATAAATTAAAGAGTTATAATAAGGATGAAAAAAATGTAACTTAAGCAATTTAGTAAGTTTAGACACTGAAATCCAAAAGCTGAGTTGTAAATGCTCTCATAGCCTTTTTCCGAAGTACTACTCACCTATTCTCAATAGATTAACGCCTATATTCCTATGAAATCAATCTATTAAGAACGCATTAAGATCACGATATTTAATTAAGCACGGTGATTAGGTATATTCCTATCCTAACCACAAATCCGCTCCCCCTAAAGGTTAAGATCACGCTCTCTTCAACTCTTCTCTAATCTAAACACGACTTTCCCAAGCATAGCATAGATAGTAAATAGAACCTAACTGTTGGCCAGACAATTAAGCAATTAAACACAAAAGTGAAGAAACAACCATATGTTGGTGAATTATAATCAAGGTTAAGTTTACGTTAAACAACAATATTCATGGCTAGTCACAACCCCAGAACAATGGGTGTTTAGCCACTCATAATATAGTCACACAATTGCATAAGTTTTGAATCAATTAGAAATACTAGAAAAAGATGAAGAAAACTAAGAATTCTCCGCTTCCTAACGATCCCGTGTGTGTTTTTCCTCCAAAGTGGCGTCTCCCCCCTCAAAAATAGGTTTAGTCTTGCTTTTATACGTGTTCAGTAGGTCTAGGACCGAAATAACCTTGTCCCGGGCGAATTTGGACAAATTCACGTCACCGGCGCCCTGGGTAGTGCCAGGAGCCCACCAGGGTGCTGCCTCAAATTTCCATTCTGCCTCCAGCGCCACAGGTGGCGCCAGGAGCTGTCTGTGGCGCCCAGATGCTCAATTCGTCCGGTTTTGCTCGTTTTGGCTCAAATCTTGCGCGTTTCGCCCCCAATTACTCCCGATTCATTCCTACACATAAAAACACTTCAAATTAATATAAATCATAGTATTTAACATACTAATTTCACGAAAGAAGAGTCAATATGAAGCGATATATATAGAAATATATATGCTTTTAGCTAAACATCAACACCCCACACTTAGACTCTTGCTCGTCCTTGAGCAATGGGACTATATAAAAACCTCCCAACTACTTACAAACTTCATATCATAGGACCGCACTCGAACTTTTAACCACACGGTATACCCTTGACCACGATCAATACCGGCACGCAAGCATGAACACACAAAAATTCACATTCTTCCCGTTAAGCATACCCAAATATAATACTTCAATTCAATATATTTCAACAACCTATTCGTCACCACCCTACCTCAAAAGTCGACTTGCAACCACTAAGCATCCTTAATTCATGCACTTACCCAACAAGAAAGTTTACAACATTACCAATCATTCATGAGATCATGTGCCTTTACCAACAAACAAAAGAGTGAATATAGATAGACCACACATTCAAATATGCTTTTGATTATAGATTAACGACATCGCACAATTGAACAAAATTCGCGCACTCTCACAAAGAATTCATATGCATCCTGTGGCCGTACCATAAGCTTGCACGTAGTGTAGATCTCTACTAGTTTAAGTTAGCCAAATCTAGGATCAATTAGGACTTTTAAGATTGTAATGTAGGTTAAGGGACGGGTAGGATATATTTAGAAATAGTGACTAACCCTCCTAAGCACTTTAATACACTACATTCACAATTCAAGCACCTTTTCTTCTCAACCAATTCACTTGATTTATACACATAGCCCTCATTTTCAATTAAGCACTTCTATATTTCCACTAGCACAAATCAATAAGAATTGGAAGTGTTTTCTACATACTTTCGCTATCAATTTTTTTCTTCTCTTTTCTTCACACACTCCATACATTAAAGCTCATCGGCTAGTGACTTTTGATTTCAACTTTAGTGCACCAACGGGCCCTTCCATGGTTCCACTCAAAACCTACTCCCCAATCTCTAACCTTACTTTTTTTAGCGACTAAGTGCCTTAGGAGGTAAAGGTTCAATCAATATCAAATTAAGAACAAAATAGAGGTATAGCTTGTAATGTGGGTGCCAAAGAAAAGGTCTATAGGCTTAAAGGGGCTAACAAAGCAAAATTTTATTTTTATGTGACAAGCACATCCATGATCAAGCGAGAAAATGCCTACGTCATCTCCTAGATTAGCCCAACTTACAATTTCGCTTATTAACACACCAGGCAAGTTCTAGACTACACAGGATAGCACAGAAAATCACAAATCCTTACTCACACATTACACATGACTCAATCGAGACGGTTCTGTTCAACTCTCAAGTCAAGCAAGCACACATAATTGAGAAATTTAAGCAATATTGCACTATGTGGCGTACAAGTCAAACAACTGAGAAAAGGCGTCACAAAATAGGCTATTTACTTTACTTAGGCTTAATAATTCAAATCAAATAAACGAGAAAACAGAATGTATGTCATAGCCTAATGTGCCAGCATCAACCATGTCAATGAGTATCTCAGAACGACTCAGTTTCTTCCTAAACTACTCCTACAAAGAAATTAAAGTGCCCGGTTCGAGCTACATCCCTGGAAAAGAATCGGTGCCCAAAGAAAAACCTAGAAATACTACCTAACTATCCTAAAAAAATAAAAATCTTTTTGGTGTTTTTAATCAGACTTTATCCCTCAAGAAAATTGTCCAACAGATCCATCGCCAGGAAAAGTCCGAGCTTTTTCAAAAAAATTTTCCTTTTTTTTTTCATTGAAAGCAACTAATACTACACTAAACTGACTACACTAGAACTACTAAAAGAACCAAAGAAACTACTAAAAGAACCAAAAACAAAACCAGTTTATACATAATATACAATTACAACACATGTATTCCTCCCACCCCACACTTGAATGATGCATAGCCCTTGATGCAACTAAAAATGTAAAACAGAGTAGGGTGAAAAGAAAAACTCCCAGTCAATCAGAGTCTACTCCCCCAGCAGTGCCGGTGTCATTAGCATCCGATCCGAAATGCACCAAAGTCATAGGCCTTGTAGTACCATCTCCATCCTCATCCTCAGTATCTGAGCCTTTGGCAGTGCTGACGTCCTCCGACGGGTGAACGGGGCTGCCAGGTGCAATCCCCAACATCTCCTTGGACGTGCTGGACAAGTCATCGCGCAAATGCGTACGATCCTTGTCGGTAGTGCCGGCCCTGCTCATGAGCAAGTTCAAAGCGTTATAAATATACCTGTTGAACTTCTCCTCTCGCTCCATTCGAGCAGCGAGGGTGAGTTTGGAAGATGTCTCCACTACAAATGTGATGTCCATAAGCCCTGACGGTGTCTCCACCACCTCATCATGTCCGGGATACTCTAGCACTCCGCGAAACATCATATATTGAGTCAGTAAATTGCCAAAGAAGAACCGCCGAATCTGTCGCCCAAACCTGGTGCGGGCCATCTCACTGAGCATGATCTCAGCGACATTAATTGATCGGTCGGTCATCAAGGAAAAGATGAGACACACTAGCACGAGTGCAATCACTGCTGTGCTCCGCCGGCATTAGTCTCGCCTGCACAAAGTTCTGCCACACCTTGGCAGTGTTGTTGAAATCTGCGCAAACCATGAGAGGTATATGTTGCCCTGCTTCCGTAGCCACTTAGCATTAGAATCAACGCCACAAAGAGTGTGACGTATTAGCTCATATTTCGACCTTTGGATCAAGCGTTGGAGTCTCTTTGGGTCGGCATTCTCAACCCCCAAATAGTCACACAAATACTCCCTGCCCATCGGTACATCCTTTCCTCGTACATGTGAAGTGCAGCTTTGATAATTCCAGTTAGCATACAACTCTCGTACCATGTTCAAGTTTGCAGGCCCCGGGCATTCCAAGAACTTGTCCATCTTTAGATCTCGCAGCCTGGCAAGTATATCCGGAATTTCCTCTCTAAGGCTGCGGTATTAATCCCTATCTCAGAGACGTACCGTCCCGCCGGCACGAAGTCTCGATGCCAAGCAATAGCAACATCATCAACCAAGTCCAAACGGGGCCTCGGCCTTAATGGCACTTGCTGAGATCCCTCGGCGACCTGTTTCCCTTTGGATGGCCGTGAAGAGATTTCTTCCTGCTTGCACTTTTTGGTCACCGGAGAGGTGGTAGAGGATTTTCCAATGCCTTTGCCTTTGCCTTTGCTAGTGCTATCATGAGCCATAGTATCCTGACCCCCCCAAGCTGGCGCCTCGCACCCTCCCTGGTGCTGGGGTCGTGGAGTATTTTGCCTACAGCGCCCCAAGCAGCGCCCGGGCACTGGCCTGGGCGCTGTTCATGCGATTTTTTTTTTTTTGAATAAACATCCCGATCCCCCGAGCCTTATATATACCCAATTTACACGTCCTACACCATGACATATAATATTTCTATACCTATAAATGAAGTGCAATACTCTATCTATTCTGGAAAAAAAATTAAGAAGTTAAATTGGGAAAGCGATAAAAATTGGGTTGCCTCCCAACAAGCACCCGATTTAACATTGCGGCACGACGCAGAGTCTCGCTTACTCGTCAGCGAGTACAACCTTGGTCTTCTCACGATTAATCATTCCTCCCCAATAATGCTTGAGTCTATGACCATTCACCAAGAATTTTCGCCCACTATTTAAAGCTCGCAGCTCGATTGCACCATAAGGAGAGACTCTCACCACCTCAAAAGGACCTGACCATCTCGATTTTAGCTTCCCAGGGAATAGCCGTAGTCTAGAATTGAATAATAACACCTGTTGGCCTGGCTCAAAGTAACGCGGCTTGATATGCTTGTCATGCCATTTTGTTGTCTTTTCTTTATATAGCTTAGCATTTTCATAAGAGTGCAGCCTGAACTCATCTAACTCATTCAACTGCATAAGTCTTTTCTCTCCTGCGGCCTCAAGGTCCATGTTCAACTTCTTAATAGCCCAGTATGCCTTGTGTTCCAGTTCAACGGGTAAGTGACATGCTTTCCCAAAAACCAGCTTGTAAGGGGACGCTCTAATTGGCGTTTTATATGCTGTCCTATATGCCCAGAGAGCATCATCCAACTTTGCAGCCCAATCCTTCCTATTCACACTCACCGTCTTCTCTAATATTTGCTTGATTTCTCTGTTTGACACCTCAGCTTGCCCATTTGTCTGTGGATGATTTGCTGTAACAACTCTGTGGTGAACTCCATATTTAGCTAGAAGGTTATTCAACAATCTATTGCAAAAATGAGTCCCTTCATCACTGACTAAAGCACGTGGAGTCCCAAATCTCGAGAATAGGTTCTTTTTCACAAACGCAGCTACCACCATGGCATCATTCGTTGGCAAAGCAATTGCCTCCGCCCATTTTGACACGTAGTCAACTGCTAGCAAAATGTATTTATTTTCTCTGGACGGTGGAAATGGCCCCATAAAATCTATCCCCCACACATCAAAAAGCTCAACTTCTAGAATGTTATTTAAAGGCATCTCATGCTTCTTTGTGATTTTCCTGTTCTCTGACATTGGTCGCACTTCTTAACAAATGCATGGGCATCCTTGAATAAAGTCGGCCAAAAGAGACCGGATTATAGCACCTTTGCAGCTGTTCTATCTCCTCCATGATGGCCCCCATAAGGTGATGCGTGACAATCATACAATACTAATTCCACCTTTTTTTCAGGAATGCATATCCTCATCAATTGATCAGCACATTGCTTGAATAAGTAGGGCTCATCCCAGTAGTAGAAGTTCACGTCATGTAAAAACCTCTTTCTAGCTTAAGATTCGATTTCGGGAGGAAGTACCCCACTCACAAGATAATTCACATAATCTGCATACCATGGGGGAGGGTCATAGGTTATAGCAAAAAGTTGCTCATCAGGAAATACTTCTTTAATTTGGCGACCCTCCTCTACGTGATCGTGATTTTCCAACCGTGATAGATGGTCAGCTACTTGGTTCTCTGTCCCCTTTCGATATCGTATTTCTACATCAAATTCCTGCAGCAATAAAACCCAGCGCATCAATCTAGCCTTAGATTCTTTTTTTGTAAACAAATACCTGAAATCTGCATGATCAGTATGGACTATGACTTTCGTTCCCACCAAGTATGCCCGAAATTTCTCAAAGGCCCACACTACAGCTAACAGCTCCTTCTCCGTGGTGGTGTAATTCAGCTGTGCATCATCAAGAGTCTTACTCGCATAGTAGATGGAATAAAACACCTTGTCCTTCCTCTGGCCTAGCACTGCCCCAATAGCAAGGTCACTCGCATTACACATAAGTTCAAATGGTAAGGACCAATCAGGTGCCATGATAATGGGAGCAGTCGCCAACTTCTTTTTAAGTTCTTCAAATGCCTGGAGGCAAGCATCATCAAAGTTGAAAGTTACATCTTTTTCAAGCAGCTTGCACAAAGGAGTAGCAATTTTTGAAAAATCTTTAATAAAGCGCCGATAGAAACCTGCGTGTCCCAAGAAACTCCGGACACCCTTCACTGAAATAGGTGGAGGTAATTTTTCAACCGCTTCCACCTTCGCTTTATCAACTTCAATGCCGGTCCTAGATATTTTGTGACTCAACATAATGCCTTCTTGCACCATAAAATGGCACTTTTCCCAATTCAGTACCAGATTTGTTTCTTCACAATGGGTTAGCACTTTGCTTAAATTCCTCAAGCAATCATCATAAGAGGACCCAAATACTGAAAAATCATCCATAAACACTTCCACGAATTTTTCCACCATGTCGGTGAAAATAGCCATCATACACCTCTGGAAAGTGGCTGGTGCATTACAAAGTCCAAATGACATTCGCTTGAAGGCGAACGTGCCATAAGGACAAGTAAAAGTAGTCTTCTCCTGATCCTCTGGGCATATGATAATCTGATTGTATCCTGAGAAGCCATCAAGGAAGCAGTAATATTCATGCCCGGCTAACCTGTCTAGCATTTGGTTGATGAATGGAAGTGGGAAGTGGTCCTTGCGAGTTGCCTTGTTGAGCCTTCTATAATCGATGCAGACTCTCCATCCCGTAACAGTGCGAGTGGGGATTAGCTAATTCTTCTCATTCTCAACTACAGTCATTCCTCCCTTTTTTGGGCACACATTGAACCGGGCTTACCCAATTGCTACCAGAAATAGGAAAAATGATACCTGCATCGAGCAACTTGATTACTTCCTTTTTCACCACCTCTTTCATGATGGGATTTAATCTCCTTTGCTGCTCCACACTGGGGCGGTGTCCATCCTCTAAAAAGATTTTATGCATGTAAAATGATGGAGTAATACCCTTGATGTCAGCTATAGTCCACCCAATGGCCTTTTTATACTCGTGGAGGACTATGAGCAATTTTTCTTCTTGAGTGCTGGTCAAGCTGGATGAAATAATCACTGGCAGTGTCTCAGAGTTCTCCAAATAAGCATAGCGCAGATGCGCTAGAAGTGGCTTGGGTTCTAGCCTTGGAGCCTCCTCAATAGATGGCCTGGGAAGGGTCAGAGTGACAGACCTTTCCAATTCTTCAAATTTTTTGAACCCCTGGACATAGCTGCAGGACATATCCAGTACTTGTTAATTTCTCCCATCGTTTCATCTTCACTACTTTCCACATCCCCAATCAATACTCGTTCAACAGGATCTGCAGGGCTCATATAGGGCACTAATGATGTGGAATCACTCTCCACCACAGAGATCATGGATAATTCTTCATAGTGGGCTGGCAACCTGAGCGCTTTAAAAACATTGAATTCCTCTACTCGGTCACCTACTCTCGTTGTCATCTTTCCTTCGCAAACATCTGGCTAAGAATGGACGCCCCAAAATAAATGGGACTTCCTGATCGGGCTCGTAGTCCAGGATAATGAAATCAGCAGGGAATATGAAAGAACCTACTTGAACTAGCACATCTTCAATCACTCCCTTAGGATGAGCAAGGGAGCGATCAGCTAACTGTAAGATAAATGTTGCTGGGCGTGGATCACCCAACCCCAACTATCTTAACACCGATAGCGGCGACATCAAATTGTTGCGCCCTCCAAGATCACATAAAGCTCTCCCAACAGTATGTTTACCAATCGAGATTTTGGATAGTGAAACTACCTGGATCCTTCAATTTCTGAGGCAACTTACCTTGAATTCTGGAACTGCACTCCTCAGTGAGTGCCACAGTCTCGAACTCGGTTAGCCTCATTTTATTTGCCACAATGTCCTTGATGTACTTTGCATATTTGGGTACTTCTTGTAAGATATCAACCAATGAATTATTAATTTGCACCTGCTTCAAGATATCAAGAAACTTTTTATATGCGGCATTATCTCTTAATTTCTGCAATCTTTAAAGGAATGGAGGTGGTGGCCTTGCAACCAATTGTGGGGGTTGCTCAGCCACCGCCTCTCCAGCTGGCTTCTCTGGCTCCTTAGCTTTCTCTGATATTGATTCTATAGTGGTTGGCCTCTCATTAAAAATCACTTGTTTCCTCTTTTTAGACTGAACTTCTTCTAATTGTCTCCCATTCCTCAACGACACGGCATTAAGGGCCGCCCTAGGATTTGCTTCAGTGTCACTTGGAAGAGCTTCAACTGGTCTAGTGTTTTGAGCACCGGAAAGCTGTCCCATTTGACGCTCCAAATTTCTCACTGTTGTGGTGAGGGCTTCATATTTGGTCCTGAACTGTTTATTGTCAAGCAACAACTGCTTCAACAATTCATTACCATTCTTATCTACCTGTTGAGGTTGCTTCTAAGGTTGATTGAAATTTCCTTGGGGTCTATAATGATTCTGATCGACTGATTTCCACCCCATGAGAAGTTGGGATGATTCTTCCAATTTGGGTTATAAGTGTTCCCATATTGGGCATTCTGATTCATTGGACCCCTGCTCTGCCGTCCAAAGTATATAGATTCTGGATTCGTGGGGCACATGTCACTCATATGGTTGTCACCACATAGTTCGCAGCAAAGAGAAATCTGTTGTACATGTTGCATCTGTTGTGCTTGTTGCATTGTCATTCTATTCATCTGGTTTGCCAATTTTGCTATCTCAGCTCTCATGGCCGAGAAGTCATCAAGCTCAATTAACCTGGCTGCCTTTTGTTTACTTGCCTTGCGTTAATCCCCATCTCCTTGCCAGTTATGATCATTAGCAGTGAAGTTATTCAGCAAGAGTTGAATTTCACTATATGGTTTCCCCATGCAACTACCTCCACAAGTTGAGTCAAGATTCATCTTTGAGGCCTCATCTAATCCATCAACAAAAGTGTGTCCCAATACCTCATCAGTCTGACAATGATGCGGGCAATCTCTGAGCAGCTTCTTGTATCTTTCCCAGGCTTGACGAAGTGTCTCTCCATCCCGTTGTTCGAACCCAAGAATTTGACTCCTCAATGACTTTGTCTTCTTGGTGGGGAAAATTTGATTAAGAATTTCCTTGCTAGATCGTCCCAAGTGTGGATTGAGTTTGCGGGCTCTTTCTGCAACCATTCCTTCGCTTCCCCCAGCAGTGAAAAGGAAAAAAGTGTCAGCCTGACATAATCCTTGGAAACATTCGGATAATTGTAGGTGTCCGTAATTTTCAAATAATTTTGAATGTGCCTTTGCGGATCTTCATGAGATAGACCCACATATTGCCCTGTGGACTGAATCAGCTGTACCATGTACTGTTTGAGTTCAAAATACCCTGTGATCTCAGGTTTCACAATAGCCTGAGCCATATTAGCAAGATTGGGCCTTGCGGCTTCTATCACTGCACGCTCCGCATTACCTGTCATCTTTATTGGCTGTGGTTGAACTACGATATCCAACTCTCTTTCTATTCCAGTTCTAAATTCGACCTCTCTCCTCACTCTGTGAAGTGTCCGTTCAATTTCAAGATCAAGAGGAAGGAGATTGTTTGCGTTTCTACTCCTCTGCAATCAAGAGAAGAGCATGTGTTAAAACAAACAAGGTAAACTGATAACTAAAACTGAACAAATAACTAATAAAAGCTTAAGTCGGCAAAGTAGCTAATTTTTAAGTCCCCGGCAACGACGCTAAAAACTTGTTGCTCCCAAATGCACACGCAAGTATACGTGGCCGACAAGTAATATAGGATTTGGAAGTCCAGATATCGTATCCACAGGGACTTATATTAACTACTCACTAACACACCAATATTGTTATTCCGCAAGCTAAATTCGAGTTCAAGAGTTTAATTATGCTAAACTACAATTCTAAGTAATAACTAAATTATCAAGTAACTAGTTGATTGTTGTTTATTTAGTAGAGACAAGTATTCCAGGGTTGTGATCGATTTACCAATCGTATTGTGTTCGAATTAACTCTCTCTTTCATATAATTCACTCATGGTTGCTAACTAATCGATAAATGCTCTCATAGCCTTCTCCTGAAGTACTACTCACCTGTTCTCAATAGATTAACGCCTATATTCCTATGAAATCAATCTATTAAGAACGCATTAAGATCACGATATTTAATTAAGCACGGTGGTTAGGTATATTCCTATCCTAACCACAAATGCGCTCCCCCTAAGGATTTAAGATCATGCTCTCTTCAACTCTTCTCTAATCTAAATACGGCTTTCCCAAGCATAGCATAGATAGTAAATAGAACCTAACTACTGACCAGACAATTAAGCAATTAAACACAGAATTGAAGAAACAACCATATGTTGGTGAATTATAATCAACGTTAAGTTAACGTTAAACAACAATATTCATGGCTAGTCACAACCCCAGAACAATGGGTGTTTAGCCACTCATAATATAATCACACAATTGCATAAGTTTTGAATCAATTGGAAATACTAGAAAAAGATGAAGAAAACTGAGAATTCTCCGCTTCCTAACGATTCCGTGTGTGTTTTTCCTCCAAAGTGGCGTCTCCCCCCTCAAAAATAGGTTTAGTCTTGCTTTTATACGTGTTGGGTAGGTTTAGGGCCGAAATAACCTTGTCCCGGACGAATTTGGACAAAATCACGTCACCGGCACCCTGGGTAGCGCCAGGCGCCCACCAGGGCGCTGCCTCAAATTGCCATTCTTCCTCCAGTGCCACAGGTGGCGCCAGGCGCTGCCTGTGGCGCCCAGATGCTCAATTCGTCCGGTTTTGTTCATTTTGGCTCAAATCTGCGCATTTCGCCCCCAATTGCTCCCGACTCATTTATACACATAAAAACACTTCAAATTAATATAAATCATAGCATTTAACATACCAATTTCACGAAACAAGAGTCAAATATGAGGCGATATACATAGAAATATATATGTTTTAAGCTAAAGATCAGGAAGCTAGGTATATAAATTAATAAGCCTTAGACCCTAGTGACGTGTTTTAAAGCAGTGCGGGTTTAGGCCCAACGCGGACAGTATCACTAGCGGATTATACTGTTACATCTAGTATGTGGCCTAATTACCCTTAGGCGTCGTTTGGTAGGTGGGATAAGGATAAAATCCTAAAATTAAATGCGTAATTATTTTATCCTGGGTTTAATTAAATTTTAAATTTGCGATTAGCAATCCCAAAATTAATTTATACAATATTGTGGCATTATTTTGGTCACACCCGAAAACAGGGGTGGGATGTGCTAGCGCTCAACTTACCTTACTCGTCGAGCAAGCCATATTTTATTTTATTATAAGTGCTGATAAAAGTATCAAAAGTAAGCCAAATATGAATAACTCTTATATTATACCTGTAAAAAAGTTGATAGCTAATAAAAATTAAACAAAACTTTATCTAAAAATCTGAACCCACTAAGGACAAGTCATGAACCTTTTAAGGACTAAAAATTGAGAATAATATTTTTGGGGCATTCCTCTAGAATAATAAAAATATCTATATAACTAGAGGTTTGAAAACAGTCAACTGCCGCAATAAAGGAATCTATAGAATTTGCCCAATGGATCCATGAAATCCGAAAACTGGCCACGAACTTCTTCACCTACATGCTGAATGCCTACCACACAATGTTGCAGACCTAAACGGGCTAACTATCTCTAAGGGTACCCACTAAGTCTTGTTTATCACTCCCTTAACGAAGAAATTTTTTTTTATAAAGTAAAGAGTTATAATAAGGATGAAAAAAAATGTAACTTAAGCAATTTAATAAGTTTAGACACTGAAATCCAAAAGCTGAGTTGTAATATGGAATCTGGAATCAGGACTGTATCATAAAATCGAAAAGCTGAACTAATACATTAAAATTGAGAGTTGAACCGTAAATATGAAATTTAAGTTAAGTTCTGATAAATGAATATAACTGAGTTTATTTATTTTTAAAACCTTATCTAACAAATAGTGGAGCCTGCGTGTGTGAGGAAGGCTGGCCAATCCCTAGCCCTAAGAACTTTTGCACACGGGGAGGTTGATCACTTCTCTCAAATATATCAATATGAGCATACAATAGCACCTGCAAGCGTGAGGATGGCTGACCCAATTCCCGGTCCTGGCTGCTTTTACACTTGGGGAGGTTAACCATATTTTTTCTTTTTGTGAATCTGAATCTGAACATAGAACATCTACAAATATAGGGTAGCTAGCCCGTCAACCACGACACTCACACCCGTTAGGCCCTCGTCGATAGGACGGCTAGACCATCTCATGTATATTAGGCCCTCGTGGATATAGTATCCACTAGACCAACTCACGCACACTAGGCCCTTATGGATAGAGTGTCTACTAAATTAACTCATACTCACCAGGCCCTCGTGGATAGAGTATCCACTATAATATTTTCTCTTTTTGTATGTGGTCACATATATCAAATCCACATTGAAATAAATACAAGTAATGGCATAACAACCATCAACCACACAAAAGATTCAATTACTTTTGATATCCTAAGCTTCCTGAGTTATCATGCATGGAAATTCTATTTTTACAAGAGAATTTGTATCATGAACTAATGATAGATTCATATAATTTAAGCAATATAGGTTTTCAAACAAAGATTGTAAGTATTTACATTTAAGTACAATCAGTCGCTTTTTATCATATAAGTTTCTTATTAATTATCCTCACATCGGGCCCTTGACATAGGGAATGTAAACTCAATATATCTCCATCGACTGTCTCTACCAACAAATTCGCATGGTCAAATCCTTCGAGATCTACAATAAGGGGGTTAGAATCATTACCCCAACCATTAACTTCAATTAAAATTCACCAGATTCGATTTTACTTGGCCATAATATTATAACTAGGTTTTTACCCATGAATTCTATCAATTTAATAACTCAAACATTATAATATGTTGTAAAAATCTTAATCTTGATGGTAGAGAGGGAAGAAATTTTCTTAGATGTTGCTCTTAGAAACCTTAGCTAGGTCTTGGGTGCTTGAAAAGTCAAAATCTAAGATTTTTAAAATTCTAGGTGTTAAACAATATTAAACTAGAGCTTTTACGTTGAATTTATGGTAGGGACCATACCCGTGATGGATTGAGAAAGACCTAGGTCATTCTTGCTCTCAAAAATCACTATAGAACACGGTAGAAATATTCAGATTCTTCTCTCCCCAAAGTACCCATTTATTTTATTTATTTTAAAGTCACACAGACTAAAAATTGGCCTACCGCGCCATGTGGTGCTTTGCCTAGGGTGCCTTGCTTAGAGGGATCTTTAGAGATTTAATTTTCTAAACTTTTGGGATCATTGGCTTGTCGCGCTGCACTTGGCGCTGTGCAGGGCACCGTGCCACTGTAATTTTTTAGAATCAATTATTTTTGCTACCCTTGAGTAAAAAAGTCACAACTTTTTGTAGGAGTGTCAGAATGACAAATGGTTTGAAGTTCTTGAAACTAGAATCAGAGAGCTTTCATTTGATATTTGGCTCATAGCTCAAATCACAACATATTTAGAGATATGAGTATTTAAAGGTAGGTCATATGCGAGTATGTTTGTTTCTTCTCTTAAATATTTATAATTTATTCCAAACCGCTTCTCCTCCCTTATAGACATACATATGACCTTAGCAATATGATATCTGTATGCTATACACCTCCAATATTGTTTGAACATCCATGTGTCTACTTAGGGCTTGAATGAGGACGTAATACTTAACGATTTTGGGCATTATAATTTTATCCCACATTAAGAGCGGGATAATAATGCCGGAATTATTTAATTGCGAAATAAAATACTATACTGATAAAAATGCTTTTGTCCAAAGCCCTTCCCCTAAAGTCTTTTACAAAAGTCCAGGTTAAAATTAGAAATAAAAGTTTATCCCAAACTATCTAGTAAACATCAAACACATATTTTATATTTACCCTATATATCTCTTTTTTTTAATGTACGAAAATCTCTCAACAAAAATATATTCACTAAATAATCTCATCACTATTTAATCGCTGTTATTATAATTCCGAGATAACTTGTTTTCCTACCAACGATCCCTTAGTATTGTCTCATGCTACAAATTCCAGCTGCATCATGTTGTTTCTTCTCCTTCACTTGAACGTTTATAGGTGTCCACTTGAAAATTCGTTCAATATGTGGAACAAGTGAAAATGTCATGATCGACTTTCAAAATCATTTATCATTTTCATTTGCCAATCTCTTTTTCACTATTTTGGAGTAGGACCATCATCTTAATGCCACTCGATGCCTTTGCTTTGAATAAAAACATATTTTAACTAAAAAAATAAAATGTTCCGCTAAAAGTAAGAATACATGATAAAAAACGGCCCTAAAGCACTATCATTATTAGCCAATTGATCAAGTCACATATATAATATAATATAATTAAATATTTATGATAAGATTTATTAATAACTATATAATAACATAATTAACTTATTGTCATAGATTAAACCGAGATAAAGTAAAATAATATTTGCACTGTCACAATATATAATGTAAATTCTATTTAAAATAATGAAGTTTTGTTCCAAAAAGAAAAAAGAAAAAGAAATACCAAATGGGCATTTAATTTGCACATACCTTAAGAGGTCGTTTGGTACGAACACAAGTAATGCAGGGATTGTAGTGTTGGGATTATTTTTTATCAAGTGTTTAGTTCATTGTATTAAAAATTAGCTCTTGTTTGGTTTAAAACTGTACAAAATCTTCTTTACAATTATATCCTTGAATATTTTTCTTTTTGTATACAAAGAAATTTAGGAAAAGAGTTTCAGGGATGGTTTAGTAATTTTAGGGTCTTATCCAGGTATAGTTAATGCATGGATTAGTAATCCCTTGATTTTCTTGATATTAGTTAAACTCTCCTGTGAGGTATAAGTAATTCATGTATTAGGTATGCATAAATTGAATTGAGCAACCAAATATTATATTAGACGGATTAAATTTTTATACAGAAATTATTTTACTTAGTACAACTTACCAATCGACCCCTAACTGTACTCGTTATTGCCCCCGTTATTCATTACCTTTTTTGGCGATGCACTTTCTAAAATTTGCAGTTTGTCCCCTCCTTCCAAGACTCCTTTCTAATTTTAAAGTATGTTTTCCTTATAAAGCCAAAATAATTGTACGGATTGAGTAACATAAAATTCACTTGTTAGTTAAACACTAGAATTATCTAACGGTTAAAATCACTTTTATGAAGCCCTGGGACCAAGAATATTGTCTCTCTTCTGCTTAATCATGTTTTGAAGTCTTAAAGCCTGTTTGGCCCAACTTATAAAATCTGTTTATTCTGAGAAGTATTTTTTTAAAGTGTTTTTAAAAAAATACTTTTGATGAGAATCGGTTTGTGTTTCGCTAATTAATTTGAAAAGCACTTTTAAGCAGTAATTAGTGTTTGGTCAAGCTTTTGAAAACTGCTTCTAAGTGTATTTTTCTCAAAAGTACTTATCAGAAAAGTGCTTTTGGAGAGAAGCTACATTTTTCTGCTTCTCAAAATATGCTTATGCTTCTCCTCAAAAGTACTTTTTTTCCTTCTAAAAGCTTGGACAAACACCTCAATTTTTAGTCAAAAGTGCTTTTGGCCAAAAAAAAAACTTGGTCAAACAGGCTATTAATCATTATTTTCTTCTAATGTCACCGGGTAGGAGATCATGATAATAAGAGTAAGTGGGCGTTTGGACATGAGAATTGTAAAATTCTGAAGAAAAAAAAAATCAAGGGAAAGTAGTATTGGAAAATTAGAGTTGTGTTTGGACATGAATATAATTTTGAGTTGTTTTTGAATTTGTGTAAGTGATCTGAGTAAAAATTTTGAAAAACAGCTTTTTGGAGTTTTTCAAATTTTCGAAAATTCCAAAATTCATCTTAAAATGAAAACCGAAAATTTTATGACCAAACACTGATTTCAAAATAAAATAAAAAATTTACCAAAAGAAGTTAAAAAAATTTCATGACTAATCGGACTCTTAAGTTTTCTTACCTCTTTTTCCCCTATTAAGAAATGCTGATCGTGTCAAAGATGAAACCAGAATTCCAAAAGGAAATGAAATCTCTTTTTTTATTGTTGCAGGAGATCATTTGGAAAAACGAATTTAATTTAAGTGATTCCTGTCCCCACTTGGAGGTGACTTGGTTTACAACTTGTCATCTTTTATGCTTAGTTGATTTTAGCAAGAACGTGTGACATATAGAATGCAAAAAACTGAACTTAAAAAGACATTGCAGTAGTTGACCTAGATCACTTCACACTATTTTTGTATATATGATTGTCTATCGATATTTTAAGATAGACAATCATCACATCATCATAGGTCTAACACATCATAGTCTTTTAAGTATACTTGGTTGTCAAATTTGAATGACCAAAAATGTACACCTTTTATCGGGAGATAAGGTTTATGTCCCCTTCCATTTCTGTATTTTAGTTATCTGTCTTCCCTGTCCTGTTAGAACAGTCTGATCTGTAACAACACAACCTGAAAGGAAGCCATTCCTAATAGGAAGTTTCTAGCCGTCTTTCTTGAGGAGCGAGAAAAGAGAGGAAATTGACTGAATTCCTGACAGCAAACGAGCCGAATACTTGACACAGGAAATATCCCGAGAAAGAGGGATCTCCGAGATCCACGGGAGATATGTCTTTTGTAGGTGATGAAAAGGTGTAGTTAATTCACTACAAATAGACTGAACACCGTAGTAGGAGCTACATCTCTCAAAGATCGACCCAAAAAAAAAAAAAATTCAGTTGAAGACATTTTTTAAATTACTACTATAATAATTAGTTTTATGACAAGAATATTGGAACAATTTAATGTGAAGGAGTGGTTGATGACTTTTATGTCAAACCCTATTTTAAATTGTCAGGTTTTGGTCTTAGATTGTCAATCCAAGTCAAAAATGGCCGACCTTCTAATTGGAAATGGAATGTGTCTCTTCCAAATTCTAAAGGTTGGGAGAGGAAGAGCGTGTGCAAGAATGGACCTGGTAATATATCTTTATATCTATTATATCTAATATTTTATTTGACATATTTTTCTTTTTAGTCCGTAAAAAAAATTTATTTAAAAATTTAATACTAGCATTCGAATTTTAATATTTTATGATAAGTATGAAGTAACTTAATATAAAGGTTTCATTCCTTAACTAAGAAACAAGATGGAAAAGACATATGAAACTCGTACCACTGTTGATTTATAGTACTCCTTTCGTTTTAATTTATGTAAATTTTATTGACTCATTCTCGGTGTAATTTGGACATAGAATTTTTTTATTAATTTTGAAATAATATATTATATATATATATATATATATATTATATATATATATATATATATCATACTAGTTAATAATTTAATTTATTTAAAATATATTTCTAAAAAATATGATCAAGGAAAATCTTTTTTCATACTATAGTATTAGATATGAGCTCGCGCGAACCATTTAAACTTTTGTTCAGACTCTATATTTGTATTAAGAAATTCACTAGATGTGCAAGAACTTTTAGCTCGAAACCCAATCTAGTAATTCGATTTTTTATTAAATATCGCAGTAGAAATTTACAAATTTCAAACTTTGAATCTACCTCTCCTCACCGAGACTTTACTCAGTTATTGTTAGTAAGAAAATTTCTGTATATTTTTCATAAATTTAGTGCATGTGTCGAAAGTCTTCCTTTATTTCTTGATTTTTCACTTCTCATAAAATAGGATGAGGTATAAGAATGAGAAAGAAGCAAAAGGTTCAACATTGTATTATGTTGGGATCGAAATAACATGATGCCTGCTAAAGCATAAATCAGACAAGAAAGAAAATCTATTAAAGAATAGAACAGTATAACGGGATTTGGTCAATTGACCTACATATAAAAATCAGTATAAAAATATAAAAATTATTGAGAAAAAAATTCCCCTTAAACAAGACTTTTTGTCGACTACGTTGTAGATATAGTTGTTGTTGTTATTGTGAGAAGAAAACGTCAATTTATAAAAGTTCAAAAACTTTTTCTCCAAAAAGAAAAACAAAAAAAATATGAAAGGAATTTATTCCTTTTTAAATTCTTTTCCTTTTCTTCAAGAAGAGAGTCATGAAAGAACAAAAATCTAAGGCAAGATCCTAACATGCTATCCAGTTCGCGTTTTTGATTTTTCACTTCTCATTTTCTCTTTCAACGTTATTATTTGAACTATTTCTTTATAATTTACCCTCCATTTTTCTTTGGCAAAAAGAAAGCACAATAAGCTCGAGTTGGGGGAAAAGTATGGCCAGATCAGAAATAGAGATGAAAAAGAAATTGATAAATAGACCTTGAGCCTAATTCAATCCCAAAAGCTAGCTTATGAGATGAGGATTAACTTAACACACCTTCTTACCCCCAGGCCTGCACTCTGGAGCATGGACAACATAAATAGGGGCCCAATATCGATAATAATAATTGGGATGAGGATGGCTCTGATACCATGATAAATGGACTTTGGGTCTAACTCAACCCTGAAAGCTAGCTTATGAGATGACGATTGTCCAAGTCCACATAAGAAGACCAAAGACCTCAAATCTCACCAATGTGGGACAACTCAACAGAAACTCCATATGCTTACGCGTTTTAAATTTTTTTATAGGTTTATATATATATATATATATTTCTCCACCGAAAAATTGATGAATATATATAAAAGTACATCGCTTGGGTTGGGGAGTGATGAAATGACAATTCAAACGTCAAATCGAAAGAAGTCAAATCATAAGACACAGTGATGATATATATTGTCAATCACTGCAGAATTCTTCGATCCTTTTGTCTTTATTTCTTCTTTTCTTTGAGAGAGATCTGCTCTTCACTGCAACTCGTAGCCTCAAACAAACAAAATTCAGGGTGGCTGGTTTTTTCTTTGAAGGTGGGGTTGGAATGGTAATCCAATTATTTCTCCTAAACTAATAGTGTCGTCTAGCGGCGGCAAAATAGTTAAAAGAAAACAGTTAATTGCTCATATCCACTAAAAAATGAATTGAATAATAAATTTTTTAAAAACGGGTCAACTATAAATAAGAACCATATTATCTATTTAGAAAATGAATGACCAATAGATAATTAAGGATAACCAATGAGTTTAACTTTTACTTTTGTAAAGCCTGAATTTGAGGTTTCTCAAGTTTGGGAGACTATGAATTCTTCCAAAAGTGATCATATTTAAGAAGTCATGGATAATATGGTTAGCCATATTATCCGCCGGCTAACCCGTTTTTCGATGAATATAACTTAAATCCTTTTTAAAATTTACTAATCCTTAAAGTAGCATTGCATAACTTGACCATGAGTAAATAGTCTTAGAATATTGGGGTCAAAGACTATTAATAAAGCTCTTTCTTTCTTTCTTTCTATCTAGATTGGCTGAGTTGAGAGAGAAACTAGAGAAATACGATAGAGAGAATACAGTTGTTAAAGTGGCTTATCAATATTTTTGACTAATGCCATATGAAAGAATTAGAGCATTTAACCCAAAATTTAAGGTAATAAGTAGAGTAGCCTGGGACTTTATAAATTTCTTTGGAAATTGTTACATAATCAACGAGAGACGAGTGTATTTTTCTAACATTAAAATAATATTACACATTTTATAGCATATCTTTTCGGTTTAAACCTGAATTAGACTACCAATGAGCTTCTAACTTTAGAGGCCTAAAGAAGAAGAAGATATTCAAGGACAAAATTAAACTTGTATTTTTATCAACAAAAAACACATGCACTTTATTAACACCAAAAAAAAATTATTCACTAGTGCAGTTGAAGGTAAGTAGCTTTTTTGAACCGAAACAAAATAAACTCATAATAATTACTTGTGAATAACTCTCCAACTCAAAGCACTATTACTTTTACGGGTCGTTTGGTACGAATACAAATAATGTAGGATTAGTAATGCAGGGATTGTAGTGCTGGGATTATTTTTTATCAAGTGTTTGGTTCATTGTATTAAAAATTAGCTATGCAATGTATAATCTAAGCTTGTATTTGGTTTAAAACTGTACAAAATCTTCTTTACAATTATACCTTTGAATATTCTTCTTTCTGTATACAAAGAAATTTAGGAAAAGGGTTTGAGGGGCGGTTTAGTAATTTTAGGATCTTATCCAGGTACAGTTAATGCAGGGATTAGTAATCCCTTGGTTTCCTTGGTATTAGCTAAGCCATCCTATGATGTATAAGTAATCCATGTATTAGGTATGCGTAAATTGAATTGAGCGACCAAACATTGTATTAGACGAATTAAATTTTTATACATAAATTATTTTACTTAGTACAACCTACCAAACGACCCCTTATTATTTGTCTAGTCTCATGCTTCAATCTCGAACTACTAACTAACAAGAAAAAAATTTATCACGTAAATTAAATTTTTTTAATTTACATGCCTCTCTAAATTAACCAATATAAAAGAATAACATATAGAGCAGAGATATATGAGTCACCTCCCGTGTACTAGTAGACAAAGGGAAGGTTGTAACAGAGAAAAGATGGCATAAATTTATAGCACCTCTTATTGCATGAACAACCTAGTAGCTAAGCTACTATTACCTTAAAAAAAAAAACCTAGTAGCTAGCTAACAGTGGGTATATTTAAATAATAAATACACTACATTTTCCAAGGACTTTTTTTACTTACTTCGATTCATAATAAGCGTCTTTTTGGCCATTAATCAGTTCCTTCTTCCATCTTTTCTTTCGACGTTCGCCAATCGAAGAGGATAGTCGATTAAGTCTGAACCTTTAATTTAAAGATGAAAGAAAAATCCGGATGGACTTAATTAGGAGCATGGGCAAACCTTCGCGCACGAGATAGCTACTTTTTTTATGCCAATATTGATGACTTGAGATAACTCTCTTCAATTATTCCTCAGATGGGAGGAGTAGGTCTTGCTTCAATTACACGACTTCATGCAGATAAAGCAGCTATAAAAGCTATGCTTGAAAAAATACTGACTTCTAAAAAAAATACTTTTACTAAATTATCCTTAATTAAAATTAGCATATTGTAAACTTGATATATTGGGATTTATAAACAAGGATAAAGTTTGAAAAAATAAAATTAATTTTTTCTTAATTATATAAAAATATTTTGAATCAAAATAAAAAATAAAAAAATCACTTGACTTCACTATAGCATCTCTATGCCTAACTGCATTTAAGAGCTCTTTACTGTTTCTTTAATCTTTTCCTTAAACACTTTCCCCAAGAAAGATCTCTGCTCCTTTAATTGGGCAACCATACATGAACATCTCCCTCTCTGTTCCCTATAAAACAACTACTCCATAAATAATTAAAAAAACAAGAATTTAGATTAATTAATTTCCGTCTATTTAATCCTTCATTGAAGTTAATACCTTTCCGTCTCAATTTTAAGATATTTTTTTTAATCGGTTCTAAAATAAATAACACTTTTTTATATTTAGTAACACTTAAATTTTAAATTTTTTTGTGTTAATTATAGACCATAAGTTTCGGAAGTTTTAATTTTTTTAGTTTTTAAACTTTATTCCCTGTCTAACACCTTAATATTAATTGGTATAAAAGGGAGTATTTCTTTTATCCGTATACTTTCTCTCTTCTTTTGAGTTTATGTTCTATATATTGACAGAACGATTTTTTTTACACAACTAGATTTGTTAAAAAACAATTATAGGTAATTCTTTCTAATTGGTTATTAAAATTAAATAATAAGTAATCTATTATAACATGTTAAATTATATTAATAATACAAATAAATCATTATAGTACCGGTGTATAAAATTTAAATATTGTTTTAAGTACCTCAGCCGGCCTTAATTGCCACCCATATTATTCCCCTACCCCCCTCCCCCTCACCACCC
>MCJB01006113.1:206861-262477 GCA_002018475.1 Nicotiana obtusifolia | reverse complement strand
CCCCGAAAAAAAATCCTCTCTCACTTTCTAAAAAAATCTATCCACATAGCACGACAGAAACTCCATGAATAGAGAGAATCTCACAAGAAATGACTACTTTCATCATCTAATAGTAGAAATAACCAAACAAAGAAAAATCTTCCACTAAATGAGGTAAAGCCATCGAGCTTTTACTACTTCATCTCTTCTTCTTTTTTTCCTGTTAACCTTCAAAATGTGTAATCCTTTTTAACATATGTTTCATCTACAGAAACACCCTCTACCTTTTTCCTCTCTTTTCTCTCTACTGTTTAAGCTATAGAGGGAGGAGAATTGCTCTTACTTCAAACTCTAGTTAGAATAAGGCTGTTAATTCCCAGAACATGACTCTAGAAGATTCCTTAAAATCTCTCTCTTTGGATTATCTCAACCTTCTCATCAATGGCCAAGCTTTCAGTGATGTTACTTTCAGTGTTGAAGGTCGTCTAGTTCATGCTCACAGATGCATCTTAGCTGCTAGGAGTCTTGTCTTCAGGAAATTCTTTTGTGGGCCCGAGTCGCCCGGTGACGGTCCGGACCCATTAAGCTCAAGAATGGGTTCCGCGGGCGTCATCAGCCCGCGGGGTACAGGTGGTTTACAGGTAATACCTGTGAACTCAGTAGGGTATGAGGTATTCTTGTTGATGTTGCAGTTTTTGTACAGTGGACAAGTTTCAGTTGTGCCGCAGAAACATGAACCAAGGCCTAATTGTGGGGAGAGAAGCTGTTGGCATACACATTGTACCTCAGCCGTTGATCTTGCACTTGATACTCTTGCAGCCGCTAGATCTTTTGGTGTTGAACAGCTCGCTTTGCTCACTCAGGTTTAGTCTTTTCTAACTTATTGAGATTTGATTTTTCAACAGGGGGATTTTAAATTTTCATTTCTTTTTAATCATGGTTTGGCTATTAGATTTTGTTGTTGCTCCTTTTCCCGAAGATTTTCAGATATACTTTTGTTCAACTTTTTGCAGTCGGAGGTTGTTAAATTTGATCTCAAATAAACCTAATATACTTCTTTCTCCGTCACTAGATTTCATTTGCAGAATCATTTGATCCTATTAAATGTTTTTTTTGGATACATAGTCAAGATTAGATACAGCTGAACTAAATATACTAAATACAGAAATTTTCCCCTCTATTTCCGCTCCTTCTTATGTTAAGATATGGTGGGAATCTTGTCACTAGATGTCTCATTTCACTAGTCCTATCTTGATTTCATGTAAAAGGTTTGAGTTTCTTGAAATGGTTTTCTCTTATCTATATGTTCCACACTCAAGGGTTTCCAATTTGGTTCTTGATTTCTGCAGTCATATATTTCAACAGGGATCACATCCCAATCAAATCTACTTTCCTCATTTGGTTTTAAGAACCAACACCAAAAATTTATCACGATTTTGCACAAACACATCAATTGTTTGATGGTCTTTGGATAAGAAAGAAACTTTCTAAATATGTCAATGTATGAAAATTAGATCACATTGGTGTTTCTAGTTTATTTATTTATTGAATATTAAATTACATATTTTTTAAGCAGAAGCAATTGGCAAGCATGGTAGAAAAGACTTCAATTGAGGATGTGATGAAAGTTTTGATAGCTTCAAGAAAACAAGACATGCCCCAACTTTGGACTACATGTTCCCATTTAGTTGCAAAATCTGGCCTTCCAGCAGAAATCTTAGCTAAGCACCTTCCCATTGATGTTGTAGCAAAAATTGAAGAGCTCCGCCTCAAATCCTCCCTAGCGCGACGATCCCTAATCCCTCACCACCACCACCAACACCATCAACACGACCTTAGTGCGGCTTCAGAGCTCGAGGACCAAAAAATCCGACGAATGAGACGAGCTCTCGACTCATCCGATGTTGAACTAGTCAAGCTTATGGTAATGGGGGAAGGCCTAAATCTTGATGAATCAATTGCCTTGCATTATGCTGTCGAGAATTGCAGCCGGGAAGTTGTGAAGGCGCTCCTCGAGCTTGGTGCAGCCAATGTAAACTACCCAGCCGGGCCAGCGGGCAAAACCCCACTTCACATTGCAGCTGAAATGGTGTCCCCGGACATGGTGGCTGTCCTATTAGACCACCATGCCGATCCAAATGTACGAAGAGTGGATGGGATCACTCCACTCGATATTCTCCGAACCCTAACATCAGATTTTCTATTCAAAGGAGCTGTCCCTGGACTCAATCACATTGAACCAAATAAGCTAAGACTTTGCCTCGAACTTGTTCAATCGGCAGCCATGGTAATTTCTCGAGAGGAAGAAAATGCAAACAACCCAACTTCCACAGCGGTATATCAACCCATCAATGGCCCAAGCAATGCTAGCAATATGGGAAACCTCAACTTGGATTCAAGAATGGTGTATTTAAATCTTAGTGCAACTTCTGAAATGAACGAGGGTGATAATGATAGCAACAACAACAACAAACAGAATCGGCACAGTAACTTTGACCCATCATCAATGTACCGCCATTTCTCAGCATGAATACTAAGCTAAATTTCTCTTTCCATTTTCTCCACCATTACTACATCTTTTGTCTCTACTCCATTTCTCTTTGTTCTCGATAGATAAAAATATCAATGATCCATATATATTATGGAGTAAGTTTTATGTTTAATAGTAAGAGAGGAACATATTACCCCCTTCATTCCAATTATATGATGTCTTTTGATTGATCACATAGTTTAAGAAACAAAAACATAGTTTAAGAAACAAAGAAAGAATTTTGATCACGAGTCTAATATAAGTCATGAATATTTGTGTGGTTATAAAACATGTCATTAAAGATAAAATGAGAATTCTAAAATTAAATTATATGTACTAAATATAGAAATATACCACGTTTTTGGATGCACTAAAAAGGAAAAAATATATACCGGTGATAAATGGACCTTGGGCCTAACTAAACCCAAAAGATAGGAGACCAAGGACCTCAAATCCCATCGATGTGGGACAACTCAACACACCCCCTCACGCTCAGGCCTGCACTCTGGAGCGTGGACAACATAAATGGGGGTCCAACATCGGTAACAATAATTGGAATGAGCCTGACTCTGATACCATGTTAAATAGACCTTGGGTCTAACTCAATCCCAAAAGTTAGCTTATGAAATGAGGATTGCCCAATATCATATAAGGAGACTAAGCACCTCAAATCCCACCGATGTGAGACAACTCAACAACTGGGACACAGAAGATAATACTATTACTATTCTTTTATCTTCATCTTCTTATTTTTCACTTTTTGTTCTACCATCTCTGTGCGACCTGTTATTGTTTTGTTTTTAGGGCGTTCAAAATGGGCATTTAGTGGTGGAATTGGAATTAACATATCTATGTCATGACTCATGAGGAGGAATGGGACAAAGAGAATCCAAGTGTTTTCTTTTGCGCTTGATTAAGAAGAAGGGACACACTGGCCAATCTTTCAGAATTACACTGACCTGTCAACTCGTTTGGTTTTGTTTTATTTAATTTAATAATTAATAATACATATATTGAAAATATATATATCAATGTCACGGACTGTTTTCTGCAACCAATAATTTTTTTGTCTCCTCTCCAGACCTCCAGACTTCCATCTTACATTTCTTGTCGCCAAGAAAATATTGTAATATTGATTTCTTAGTATTTAATATAGAGGCACAAAATATCGAAAAAAAAAAGTTAAAAAAAAAAAAATATATATATATATATATATATATATTTTTTTTTGTGTGTATGTGCTTATACCCATCAGACCAATTTTAAGATTTTAAACCAAAAAAATAATAATCTATGTACACAAACACTTTCAAGAATGGATGTTTTTTGGTTTCTTTTGATGGTGGGAGTAATAGACCTTATTTTTCATCTAATGAAAGGGGTGAGCTGGCTCCTTCCCTCTTTTTAAAGAAGATATTTTAAAAATTACGTAAATATTATTAAATAATATATTTGACTTATTGAATAAAAATAAAAAAAATTATTTATTTATTTATTGTATTCGAGATTTGTATCTTTACAATGATATAGAAAATAGAGATATTCGTTTATACTCTTTCTTACTCGAATATCATCTTTTTTATCTTAATCGATGTTTTCGCATAATATTTAAAAGTTACATTTAATTATTAGAAAAATATTTCATTAAGTACATACAGCTTAATTTAATAGTAAGAATATATAGTATCCTCCCCTTAGAATTATAAGTTCAAACATATTTCATACAGAAATTAGCGTAAATAAATATAAGCAAAAGACAGTGTAATATTGTTATTTCTCCCAAACAATATTTATGTTAAGTACAATGTAATACTGTTATTTCTCCCAAATAATATAAGTAAAAGATAATAGATCTTTGTGGTCCGGCCTTACCCGAACCTCGCACATATAGAGAGTTTCGTGCAACGAGCTTCCTTTAATATTTATATTAAAATCCTAAATATTAGGACTTTCTACATAATTCAACACAAGAAAGATTTTATAACCAAATTAGTTGATTTCAAAATACTATATATTACGATAATAACTAAATTACGATTTTGTCTAATGTGAAGTTTACTATAAAATGATAAAAAAGGGGAATAATATTTCATTAAGGGCATTCGTTCTTTCAATATAAATAGATAGATAAATATGTAAGTTATTCTGTATTATAGAAATTAATCAATTTAATAGTATAGTTGATTAATCTTCTCTCCTTTATTTTAGCGTTTTAATTTGAAATCCTACAAATGATACGGAGATTAGACGTGGTAAAAGGCTAGCATTGTTTGTCCTTTTGAAACACAAGTCTTTATATGTATTAAAATCGCGTCTTCCTATTGCAAATAAAATTGTAATAATACAATCTAATAAGGAAAGATTAGCAAATAAAATTCTAGCATAAATGGTAATTAAATGTTTATTCCTAAATATTAGGAAGGCAACTTAAACTACAATTCTATTTAGTATAAAGTCGATTTTTTAAAAGTAAAAAAGGTAAATTATATTTTGTTGTGGGTGTTCGTGTTTTTAATATAATATAGATAATTAATTGTGGATTCATCTCTGTAAATGTTTCCTCTTCTTTGTCTCTTGTTTTCTTCTCAAAGTTACTCTAGAATCGATAAAATGGAATGAAAAATGAAAACGTGGGAAGGAAGTATCGGTGAAAGTCGGGTTCTTTTACCATTACAAGTACTATATTTTTTCACAAGCCTGAGGAATTATATAGTATATGTTGCATGAAAGTTTCATGGGGTTCTCATCGGTCCTAAGCATAGCCCTTTATTGAGGTATAATAAATCGTAGTTCTTACTTGTATTTTTTTTTCGGGCTTGGCTTGTGATTGGTTGTCTGGTAAATGTATTTTAATCAAAAATCAGAGACCATATTTAGATTCTGCAACGATTTGGCCGGTCGTTTTATATTTTTGTATTCTGTTCGGTGGATCAAGGGCATGAGTAGCTTCGTAGGATGTACTATGATTAGTGTGAATCGTCGCTTTTGATTTTTGGGTGATTCGGGATTGACTTGGAAGAATGATTCTCAATAAGGAAGCTTTAAGTTGGAAAGTTGACTAAAATTGACTTTTGTGTATTTGACCTCGGATTGGAGTTTTTATGGTTACGTTAGGCACAAATGGCGATTTTTGACTTGGACGTATGGCATGATTTTCATTTGGATGTTTCTAGAAAGGTTTCGGCACTAGTTAGCGAAAGTTGGCAATTTAAAAGTTTGGAAGGTTCATAAGTTTGATCAGGAGTTGACTTTGATGATATCGGGTGCAGATTGTTGTTTCGAAAGTTGGAATAGGTTTGTTATGTCATTTGGAACTTTTGTGTAAACTTCGAGGTCATTCGGGGCTGCTTTGAAGTTAAAAGTTCAAAAGTTCATCAAGTTTTATTTGAGGTGTGATTCGTAGTTTTAAAGTTGTTATGGATAATTTAAGGCCTCGAGTAGGTTCTTGTTGTGTTTTGAAACTTGTTGGTATGTTCGAACGGGGTCTCGAGGGGTTCGGGTGAGTTTCAAATCATTTGCATGTTATTGTTCAGACCTGGTTCTGGTGTTTTGCATCTGCATATGTTGGAGCGCAAATACGGATCTGCTTCTGCAAAACTGGAGTCGCTTCTGCGATGTTCCGCTATGGGCAGGTGTTTCGCTTCTAAGGGTAAAG
This sequence comes from Nicotiana obtusifolia, assembly GCA_002018475.1. Lineage (NCBI taxonomy): Eukaryota > Viridiplantae > Streptophyta > Magnoliopsida > Solanales > Solanaceae > Nicotiana > Nicotiana obtusifolia. The sequence continues at coordinate 256,313 of MCJB01006113.1, read as the reverse complement.
GATTGCGGGTGCAGTAATCGCATCTGCGGGATATTGATTACAGATGCGGGAAAGAGACATGAGTTGAGTGTCCGCTTCTATGGTTGTATTTGCGCTTCTGCGGTGTCACTGATGCGATAGCATTTACACAGGTGTGGTTCCAGGTCTGGTAAGCTGAGCCGCAGATGCTAGATTATTGCTCGCAAATGCGAGAGCACAGATGTAATGTTTTCTCCGCAAGTGCGAAAACCCTTGGGCAGATTTTATATATATCGAGAGTTTGGTTCTTTCATCACATTTTGGAATCTAGAGCTCGATTTTGGGCGATTTTGGAGAGGATTTTCACCATATGGATTGAGGTAAGTATTTTTGATTTGGTTTTGATTATATTTCACGATTCCATCTTCGATTTTGACATTTGATTGATGAATTTATAAGAGAAATTTACTGATTTTGGTAAAAACTTTTCTAAAGATAAAAAATGAGGATTTGAAGGTCGGTTTGAGGTCGGAGATGAATTTGGTATGATTGGACTCATATCAGAATGGGTATTTGGATATTGTGAGTTTTGCCGGGTTTCGAGGTACGGGCTCGGTGTTAACTTTCAGTAAGATCTTAACTTTATTAATCGAAATTGATCTCTCTTGTATTGTTTGTTAATATTAAGTCGTTTCTGCTAGTGGAGGTGAATTTCAATAGAAAAACAATTTTTGAGTGTTGATTTGACCTAATTGAGGTAAGTATCTTGCCTAACTTCGTGTGGGAAAAACTGCCCCTTAGGATCGGGTTTGATTGTACTATTTGAATTATGTGGAAGACGTGTACATGAGGTGATGAGTGTGTACACAGGCTTATATGTGGTAATTGACCGGTTTAGACTCTTAGGCTACTTGTAAGCATTTAATTGAAGTTTTTATCATTTGTTATATCTTTCGTTATCAAGTTTAGCCTTACATGCCTTAATTGAAGTTGTTATTACATGTTCTAGTTTCCATTGTGAAGGTTACTCTTATATGCATTTATTTGTGGTTGTTGTTACATGTTATTCTCTCCGTTTTTGAATTATTCTTATGCATTTAGTCGTAGTTGCTATTCCATGCTATCTCTTTCATTATTAAGCTTATGTTATTTACCTTAATTGGAAGTTGTCATTTCATGGGAATACCTTTGTTGTTGAGTTATAGAGGTTGTAGTAGTGAAAGCTATTAACACTTTGTGGTTGAAGTTGTTAACTATTGAGATATCTTTCCATATTGAGTTGTTTCTCATTCATTTTGTTGCTATTGAGATTCTTGTACATATTCTATTTGAGCCGTGGGCTATGTATTGTGGTGACTCGGTATTGTTGATTTTAACAATATTGTGGCATATGGGCACGTGTGATGCGAGTTGAATATTGTGTTGCCATATTGATACGTATACATTGGTATAAGAGTGGGTATTGAAACACATGCAGTGAGATAAGGTGGGACTTATACGTGTGTTGCTAGTAAGAAAATGACTTGAAGTCACGTGGTGAGATAAGGGGCTAAAACGCGTGTAGTTATTTATGAAAAAATAGTTTTAAAACAAATGCAAGCTCACGCGGTGATATAAGGAAGATTGCGATTGTGAATTGTGAATTGTGAAATGAGAACATGAAGTGTGATACCTCGGTATAATTTTGTTGTACCTTTTAAATTGGAAATGTTCGTTGATTTGAACGGTTATTTTTTTTCTTAAATCATTTCACTTGTATTTTGATTGTATTTGGTTATTTGTTGTTGTTTTTGTGTTGAAATAATTGTGATTTCTTGTGTGAGTCATGCATTCTATGTGATTTTCTGGATTGCTTTAATGTGATAATCTATGCCTCCGTTATTACTTGATGAATTAATTGTTAAGATGAATTTACTTGCGTGGAGTCATTATCTCATATCCTGTTGAGTTATTGGTAACATGACGATTTTAAATAAAAGAATTATTAACACATTTTATTTTATGTGACTCTTAACATAGAACTCGTCATTCCATTCAGTGCTTTACTATAGTTAAATTGTTATCACTTACTTTAAATGGTTTTACATTTTCGTTAACTTATCTGATGTTTTACTTTATTTAAAAATATTATTTACTTTATTTTAATTAATATCTAAAATGAACTTATTTTCTCATTTGATACTCTTCTTTGTATAAATTGTACTTTCTTTTTACTTTATTTGCCTTCTAAAATAAATTCATTATCTAATTTGACGCTTTACTTTATTCAAATTGTTATTTTGCTTTATTTATTTAACTAAATCTCTCGAACATTTTATTTGGCAATTGACACAAATACAATGTACCTGGTAGCAAGTGCACTTTACCGTGCGAAGGTGATTGATAATGTGAGCATGAGGTTCCATGTGCATGAGATTCGGATTATGGCTTATGATATGTGATTATGAGGTGTGGTTCCTCGGGGTAACTCTTATTGTAAGTCATGCGTTGGGAACGATCTGATTACTTGAATCGTCATTGCTTCCATAATTGAGTTCATTCATATTTCAGTTGTGTTCTGATTGTGTTGTTGCTTTATTACCCATCTACTTCTTGTTGCCATCTGTGTTTCTATTATTCCTTTGTTGATTTTATATCAATAATCTTTCGGTTGTTAGACTTACATTGATGTTCTTTCCATTGCTAGCTTTATGTTAATATCTTGTACATGTTTTATATTTAGCAAGTGTCTCAATTTACCTCGTCACTACTCCATCGAGGTTAGTCTTGATACTTACTGGGTACCGATGTGGTGTACTCATGCAACGCTTCTATACATCTTTATGCAGATCCAGGTATTTCGGAACGTGTTGATTTCAAGAGTTGTGCCGGTACGGTTGGAGACTTCAAAGTGATCCTACCGTTTTGATCGCAGGCCTCGGAGTCACCATCTTACTGTATTTATGCTACTTTTAAATTGTAATTCAAAACAGTATTGTATTTTGGTATTGTCTTGTGTATTCTCCGTAGAGCTTATGACTCTGTAGTACCGGGTTATGGGTTTGTGAAAGTTGTATTATGATATTAGATGTGCTTTGGGTCATTGTTCATAATTTTATTTAATACTAAATTATTGTATCTTATCTGATCTTGTTGCGTGCTAGGCTTACCTAGTCTTAGAGACTAGGTGCCATCACGAAGCTAAGGTGAAATTTTGGGGTCGTGACAGATTCAAATAATATGATGTTATAATGATAATGATAATGATTTTTATTTTCAAAAACGATAATAACAAAAATAATAACATACCAGTATAGTCTCACAATTGAGATCTGGGGAGGATAGTGTATACGCAGACCTTACCCCTACTTTGTGATAGTAGGAAGAATATTTTGTATAAATACTTAGCTCAAGAAAAACATAATTACAGCAGTTTAGAAAAGAAAATAGGGTAGAGAAAAAATTCATATAAAGAGAAGCAGTAACCACAACCAAAAAAAATAAGATAATCAAAGCAAAAGAAACAAAATGTACTATTATAAATGTAAAAATAGAAATATGATATACACTACAACTATAGGTATAGAAACGCACAATATATGTATAAAAATGATTTATGCTCGACTATTCACTAGTCTATCCTAATCCTCGACCTCCACACCCTCCTATCAAGGGTCATGTCCTTGGTAAGCTAAAGATGTGTTTATCTACTGCTTAATCACCCCTCCACAATACTTCTTTAGCCTATGTAACGACCCGACCAATCGTTTTGAGTCTAGATTTTTTTCCCGTGTTTCAAAACCTCTCAAAGCTTCATTTGATGATATATGACTTGCGTGTATGGTCTTGTCATTTCGCGAAAAATTTATATGTGAAATTTAAAGAAAATGTGAATTTTTGACTTAAAATGAGGCTAGAATTGACCACGGTCAACGTTTTTGGTAAACAACCTCGGATCGGTATTTTGACCATTCTGGTAGGTTCTTATGATATTTTTAGATTTGTTCGGATATTAAGTTGAGGTCTCCGGTGACCCGAGCGCGATTTTGGCGTATTATGTGAAAAGTTGAAAGAAATGAGTTTTAAACTTGAAAATCTTAAGTTTTGATAATTAATTCATGATTTTGATATTATTTTAATGATTTGAAGTAGCAAGCAAGTTTGTATGATGTTATTGCACTTGTGTGAATGTTCATATTGGAGCCCGAGGGGCTCGGGTGAGTTTTGGATGCTTTACGGACTAATTTTTGACTTAATAGGACTGCTCTCGCATTTGTGAAAACTTGTTCGCAAAAGCGAGGTCAGACGCACATTTGCGATTCTGGAGGAGGTTGGGTCAGTTTTGCTTTTGCGAAGCTCTGTTCGTAATTGCGATGGTGGAGGTTTTCGCTTTTGCGAGGATCATGTCGCATTTGCGACTGTGAGAAATTAAGGGTAGCTTCGCATTTGAGAAGTATTGTCCGCATTTACGGAAGTCCCAGTCATCGCAATTACGATGACTTCATCGCTTTGTGATATCAGAAGGCTCAGAAACTTTTCGCTTTTTACGAACAGTTGATAGCTTTTGCGACAATCGCAATTGCGGACAAGAGTTTGCAATTGCGACATCTGCACCTGGGTAAAAGGTGAGAATTTCACGACTTAGCTTATTTTATACCATTTTTCAACCCTAAACTCCATAGGGTGATTTTGAAGAGAAGTTTCTTCTCACGTTCATTGGTAAGCAACTTTAACTTATTTTTTATCAATTTCAATTCAACTTTAACTTATATTTAATAAATTTTAATTATTTTTTCATGAATTTTATCATCAGATCTATGGGTTTCAAAGTAGAAATTAGGGCTTTAGAGTAGAATTTAGGAATTTCATAAATTTGAGATTTAGACCGCAAATTGAGGTCGAATTTCGAAACAAATCACATATCCGGGTTCGTGGGAGAATGGATGATCGGGATTTGATCAGAGTCTCGGATTTCGACCACCTGGGCCAGGGTTGAATTTTTGTTGACTTTTTCATTATGATCAAAATTGAATCTTTTTCATTCGCGGGTAGTTTCTAAAGCTTGTTTTCGGTTGTTTGAATGATATTTGGCTAGACTCAATTGGTTTGAAAGCTTGTTCTAAAGGAAAAGTCGTGATGGATTGTTGATTATGTTGTGAAAAGAGTAAGTGTCTTGCCTAGCTAGCTTTGTTGAGAAAATTTTTTCTAATAAAATAATATAATTTGCCCTATGCGGGGGTGGTGTATATGAGAAGTGCTAAGCGTATATGCGTGTGCCAGATTATCCATTCTTGGGGTAAATTATATGATGCTCTGTCCCTTGTTGGACTTTGTGATTTCCTTGCCTCATATTTTACTTGACTTCTATAATTATTTGAGCTTAATTTCAATTCTAAAGACCATGCTTCAGTCTACTACAACTTGATTAAATATGATGGACTCTTTGTGAAACTGTTGATGTGCTAAATTTGGTCATAAGTATACCTAATTCACGAATACATTGCTATGTCCATTATTCCTGAGATACTTGGATTCCATACTTATGTTGCAGATCATGTTTGAGCTTTGTTGAGATACTTGAACAATAAGATTCTTGAAGTTTGTTGAATTGTTTATTGGTGCAAGAGTTGTGATTGTCGTTCACGTGGTATATTTTGCTTAACTACTTTTTTTAATGTTATCCATGCTTCCTACCTTGCTTGTTGTTGATATATATATATGCTTGGTGAGGAAGAGTGTAAAACACGAAGGATGATGCTGTGCATTGTATTTATATTATCATGTGAGAAAGAATGTAAAGCACGAAGGGTGATGTCGTACCATTGTTCTACATTATCATAAGAAGATGAAAGTAAAAGCATAAAGGGTGATTCTGTGCCTTTTTTTATATGACCACGTGAGAAAGAGAGTAAAAGCACGAAGGGTGATGCCGTGCAAGTGTTATTTTTCATGGCAAGAAGGGTATTTCCTTGCTGGCGAGGACGAGAGACATGCATTATATTGTGTTATCTTTCCTTGCGTACATGCTTATTCCTTTATCCCGAGTTATTATTGTTGCACCTATGTTTTCTATGTCGCTTGTGGTTGTCACGTCTTTGCCTTCTACCTTATTTGTTATGGTTCTATCCACGCCTTCTATTTGTTAATTATTATTACGTTCATGCCTACCTTCTTGTTTGTTATATTTATATCTATGTCGTTTGCTCATTTGTTGTGTTTCATCTAAACCTTCTACGTCGCTAGCCGTAGAAATTTATATTCTTCTACCGTACTTGCTATCACTATTCTGTGCCTCCTACCTCGTCTGTAATCGTTTTCCATATGCTCCTGACTTGTTTATTGCTGTTATCTGTGTGCTTTCTACTGCGTTGTTACTGTTCGACATTCCTTCTACCTGGTTGGTACTACTATATATGTGCTTGGTGAGGATGAGATAAATGCACGAAGGATGTTGACGTACTATTTAACTTGATATCTTGAACACATTCCTCTTATTATGAAAATTTATGGGTTTACTATTTTGTTTTAGTGGTTATTTCTTTAACCACGCGACTTGAGCTGCTAGAAAATGATTGGTTGTGATAATAAGGAACTTGATCGCATTTCTTTTAGACAATTTACTACTTCTCATATTTGTTTTCGTAATCTACTTGTCATTTCTAGTGTTGTTTCTGTTGCAAATTTAACTATACAGATTATATTAGTGAGTATCTTTTGACCTAAAAACCTTATCACGATTTCACCGAGGTTAGTGAAGATATTTACTGATTACATCGGTTCGGTTGTACTCATACTGCACCTTGCATGCACATATCCGGAATTGAGTGGCTGCAGAGTTCGAGGGTCGAGCATGAAAGACGTACCAGCACTCTAGATACTAGCTACTTCTTGTTCTTGGTAGTTTAGGATTTATATTTTTGTTTATTTAAATTGCAAACAGATGATGTATCTTTCTTTAAATTGGATTGTACTAGTAGCTCGTGACTTGTAATACCGATCCTTGGGATAACTGTATTAAACTCTTTTGGCTATTTATTTATTTTCTCTGTTGGTCCTTATCATAATAGAGACCTATACTGTAAGACTTATCTAGCGGATTGGATTAGATACCAACATGACTTGGTAAATTTTTAATTCGTGACAGCCTACCTCTACCTCTCTTTGGCCCAACTATAGCCAACCTCAAATTTAGTTTCTTTTCTGATGAAGCATTAGTTTCATTTTTCCTTGTTCTAAATTTCTGCTTCCCTGCCCACCTTTTTTCCTTTATCTTTATCCCCAAATTTTCAAGTTCTTGTTGGTTGACTTTCATCATTCAACGTAGGCTTGCTAAATCTTACCATTTGATTAATAATATGATAAATTTACAGTAAGTTAATCTTGATAAATAATTTCCTCTCATGTTATATATAAAGGCTTTCCAAATTATACAATTAATGAAAGCTAGGTTTTCTTCTAAACTTGCCATTCCTATTTTTGAATCTCATTTTGGATTTCGAACTTCCAAGAATAGGAACTTTTGATCCCAATTCCCAAGTGACCGAAAGTTTCTATTAAAGAATAAAGATTCTACCTAACCAACTAAAGAACTATAACATCTTGGTTTTCAAGGGCATGTTCTTTAGTTGCTCGGCTTGAATCCTTAAACGCACCTTGTTACTGTAGTTGCTATTGCCTTGAACTATTCTCTGAAATTGTGCAAATAGCATTGTCAGTAATTTTTTTCAAGTAGCAGAACTTGATGCTTTATATAGGAGTGAGGTTGACCGAGATCTTCTTCACTTAATGCTCCAAAACATATTTCGATTAAAGGAAAACACTCCCTTTAGGATTCGATTTTCTTATTTTGTTTCTAATATACTTTTTCCTTTATGCAGTGTACAATATTAATGAATCATTATTGACCACGAATTCCTCCAGCTGGTAGCCGCTTGTAGTCTACGAAATAAAATCTTCAAAGAATTCGACTTGCATTAAAATTAGCTTTCAGCTCCTGATCAATGTACTTTAAGCCCTCATTTGTTGTTTTTAAGATTAAGACGTTTGAATCTGAATACATATCTGAATATCAAGATGTATATTAAGATTAAGACATCTGAATTTGAATACACATGTGAAATATCAAGATGTGTATTAAGATATGAATACTAAATGATTAAGATTGTTTTTTTTTTTTTTAACATCTTAATATATAAAATTTATCTTTACTTAAAAATTAGTAAACATAAAATTTCAAATAAAATACTAATTAGTCTAGTATTCTATCAATAATATATATATATATATATATATATATATATATATATATATATATATATATACATATATATATATGTGTGTGTGTGTGTGTGGTGCCTATGAGTGCCGACTAGAGGCAGTGGTTGGTGGTGGTTTTGATTGATGGTGGTGGTTTCGAGTAGTAGCTAGTGGTGATTGGTAGCGATACTGATTATGGTTGAGGATGGTGATGGGTGGTGATAATTAATAAATGGTGGATGGTGATGGTGGTGGTTGTGGTTGTGATTGAGGAAAGTGATGATGGTTGATGGTAGTTTAGAATGGTGGACGGTGCCGGCTATGGTTATTGATGGTGGTGGGGTGGTTGGTTGTGGTAGTTGAGCTGGGTGAGTGTGTTGTTATGGTTGAGGATAATGATAGTGGGGGTGGTGGGTGGTGGTAGTAGTGGCGGCTATGGTTGACGATGGTGGTAGTGGTAGTGATATTTGATAATGGCATACAGTGGCGAAAGTTAGTAATGATTGTGGATAATAGCATCTTAATGAAATTAGATCTTGGTTATAAATCTTAATCATACAAACTTATTCAGACCTATTAAGTAGCTGTAAAGTAAATAAATATATTTAATAATTAAGATTTGAATAATTATAATTCAAACCTCCAACAAGTGGAAACAAGTGGGCGACGAACGATGGGACAAATTAGAATTCGGTCATGTCTCATTATATTGGTCGCTTTTCGCAAGGGACTTTTTGCCAATCTTATTAAGGAAATTCGTTATGAATCTTTGATTTGTTTGGTCTTTTCAATTTTTAAGGTGTGATTCTTTAATTGCTGTCGATCACAAGGTTTCTTGATTGAGGTGAAGGAGAGCACTTGATAGTTAAAGTATACAAGTCGTTTTGAGTGCACCTCATGGGACAAATTGGGAAAATTAAGAATATAATTATACCTCTTTAAGATAATCAACCACTAAGTTATCACTTATTTAGTCTATAAAGTAATGCTAATTCTTTTATAATAACTAACAATTCATTTATATTTATCCGTAAATCGGTATAGTTAAATTTATTACCTGATTTATAGACAGGCGAATTGATTTGATCCAAAAATGATAATGAGATAGGATTAAAATTAAGATTCAACTATTGAAATTAAAGAAGATGACAAGCCTGGCTCTAATCTCGGCGTCTTCGAGAGCATAAGTGAAAATAATGACAAAGCGAAAGAAACCTATTAATTTCAGAGAAAAATAACGAAATTAGCCTTTTTTGTATAGAATATTCCATGTCCCTACAATGGCTGTTGACTACGTTATTTATAGTTACCTAGGAAACAAGATCCTAGGATCAAGCTCCTCTTAAATGATAATAAAAAAAGTCATTGATGAACATGTAACGGCAGGCCTTGAATGCAAATATATTCTCCAACGGCCGCTCATTTAATATTAGTGAATATTCCCTCATTGAATGCTACCCGATGGTAGACCTTTGAACTTCTGCCGTCGACTACGTTCCCCTCGGAACTTGCCCGGTACCGGCCAAACTTGTTGTATCGGTTGTTTCCCCACTTGTTCTTTGCCTACCTTCGGTTCAACGTGTCATGTTACCCAGCGAACATCTGTTATCAGCCAATTTTACCCCATACAAATATTCTCCCTACTTTCTGATGACATAACTTAGTGTTACAGGGAAGTAGGCGAAGATTCCTTTCTTGGCGGAAAAGTTCCTGAATAGTATCTGACGCTTGAAAGGACGCACGTCTTCTCGCATTTAATAACCCGAACACGTGTTGTCCCATGATTCAGCAAATATTTTTTTTCGGTTTGCGAGGTAATCATGACCATGATTTTTGATGTCCATAACTTCTCTGCTACTCATCATTTTTACTTCTCCACTTTCATAATTGTCATAAGCCTTTCTTCTTCTCTGGATTTGCTTAGAAACTTTTTCATCTAATTCAACTTTCTCAGCGAGAACTTTTCTTTTACAAACCTCATATCATCATGTCTTCATACAGTACTTCCTCCGGTAATACCGGTTTTTTCTTCCGCGGAGGCCCGAAGGAAAACAAAAATAAGGAGGTTGAAGTTGAGTCTGATCCTACCACTGTTAGCATCATCATACCTCTTTAACTCAACATTACGAACGACCTTCAAGAGAAGGCTCCTTCTGCATCTTCTCAAAGCAACTAGGACTTGGCCAGTTAGTAGGTATCCCTCCTCCATTTGCCCTCCTAGTATCCCAACGTTGAAGGAGGACTGCAACTTCCCTAACATTGAAATCCTTGCTCCAAATATGGAGCGAGTTACCTACTCCAGTGAAGGGTATACATATGTCTATACGTATCCCTTTACCTTGGGCCCATTCTCTTTAGGGTCGAGTGAAGGACTTGATCCAATAATTTTGGAGTTTCGCCATTGCTACTAGGTCTTCTTAGCACAAGTAGGCCCATCTATATGACGGACGGTGGCATGTCTTCGTAAATTATGCACAGAACCTAGGGAAACCCTAACTCTTGCACATATAATGAACCTTTACTCTCCTAAGATTTTCGTGGGGGGGTAGGGGGGTAATAAACCTTAGCAAGTGTGGTCACCACCCTTTCCTCACCAGTGTAGACGATGAAAACGATCATGGATAGATAGATCGGTTCTTCATCATTGCTACCAGAGACATCATCTCGACCACTACTCCAAACTTTCCTTAGTCGTGAAATCGCTTTCGTAAGTTTTCGATCATTTACTTCCTTTCTCCGTAAAAAGATCATCTTCGATTTTGCTGGATTTTCTATTTTCTTTGTTTCATCTTTCCGCTGGGAACTGCCATGGGTTCAAGGTCTGAACAATGGGTTCAGAAAATTCTGGAAATCACAACTCCAGAATCCCGCCGTTGGAAGAAAATGGCCCCCAAATACGGGTTGAAGGCAAAGCACCATGGTAAGCTAAGTCACCCTTTCCTTTACCCTCATTCAAACACGAGAAATTCCTTGAACTTTAAGATTGCTAACTCCATTTTTGCCTAATACATGGCTACCGAGGGGCTCTATCATCTGCCCCGAAGTCAGCGCCTTAGATGACATCGTGAAGGTCAAGAGGGTGTTGCTAAATGCCCTTTCCCGGAACTGAGCTCATGGATCTGCCGGAGCTACCGATGAAGGTGCCTCCTCTTGGATTCCCTAGCCTGAGAACAAGAACCGAAGAGAAGACGCTCTTTCTCGGCTGGGACTCAAGATAAGAGAGCAAAGAAAACGCCATCTAAGCAGTCTATTGTGGTCCTCGTTGATGAAGGGAAAGCCAGTGATGAAGAGGCTTCCTTTCAATGGAGAAAAGGATCTTCATCAGTTCAACCAGATGTTCAACCGGGGGAGCTCAAAAACCCATCACCACACGAAGTTGAGGCACTTTGGGGTGAGATGGGCTTGGGGGAGAATGCTGATTCTTGTTTCTCGGCCCTCATCGTTGTCTCCGACCAAAGGAGTTCAAACCCTAAGCTCTTCATGCCTCCATTTACTGAGCAAGCAACAATCACCATCTCCTCCGCCATAACTATTTCTTCTCCTTCCACGCTTACAACTTCACGCCCGGTGACACTAGCTGCTCCTTTGCTACCAGCATCTATTACTTTTCTTCCACCGACATCAGCTGATCAAGAGAGGGATGCCTCTCCCCCTCGGTCTCCCGACCACGCCAATTTGGGGAGCACCTATGTTATACCCTCACATGATCCCCAAGGGAGGTGAAGCGCCATCCTTTCAGTTTTGACGGATTGTCATCTCCTCTCCAGGACGGTAGGGCTTTCCAACTATATAAAGCCGCTGGCTTCGGCAAAGTATTGGAAGAAAATGACCCCCCCCCCCTTTCCGGGGAGTGTTTGATAAACAACAGATGAGGGCCATGGAGCAAAATCAGCTTCACTCAACTACCATTGTTGAACTTGACTCCCGCCTTAGCGCCATGAAATCTGAAAGAGAAGGTCTCTAAGCCGAAATTGATAAACTTCAAGCAGAACTCCAGGACCACTTCGAGAAGACTTATGTTATATATCATATGAGGAGAAAAACCTTGGAGGAGGTTAAGGTGGCATTGTCGATATTAATGATTGCATCGCCAAGGCCCGAGAACTGGAGTTAACTGCTCGAGAGAACCTTCCTGCTCGGCCTGCTGCAACTAACTCCTCGAATACAAGTTCCGAGTATTTGGGAACCGAAGGGGAGACTGAAGAAGATGAAGGTCCCGAACCGGTAGTTGATCCTCCTTCCTCTACCGGGGGAGACATAGATCCCTCTCTCCCTTCGGGTTCTGGCGGCAATGATGTATAATTTCTTTTTCTTTCCTTCTTTTTTTTTATCTTGTAATTATGAAAAACCTTTGATCAAGTTTCGCACTTGTTAAATGAAGAATTTTTTGATTAAGTAAATAGAGTTGTCAATATATGTGGCTAACTTATACAACTTATTTCAACGGGTCTGGTCTTGCAGTCACCGGTCCTGATAAAATATTGATCTCGGTTCTCGCAGTCCTCGGTTTTTGTGGCAATCTTGGTGCCGTATCAGATATCATCTCCCCAGTGTTCGAATGCGACACATGCGAATTCGAACACTGGAAGTCTCGCTTCACAGGTGGAAACAACTTGTGAATGGTTAAATAATCCTTTTTTAGTGATGGAAGGCAAAGCTTACCATCGAACCAAAGATTATTTAACTATCCACAGAGTCGTTTACCATGACGTGAAAATTGTTAGTGGCTTGATGTTTAAAGGCCTTGCCTTTGCTAACGACGCTTCCTTCATAGTATGCGTTCCGTTGCTGCCTCTAAAGTCTTGCCAGAAAAACCCGATTGGGACAAAAATTGGTCAAAGGGAAAAAGAGTGCAGCACATACTATTAGTATTGGAGGAACCATCAGTAATAATAATTTTTGAGGTGAGTCACATTCCAATTGCTGGGTAGTTTGACTCCATCCTGATTTTTCAACTTGTACGACCCTTTACCGGTGATAGCTGAAACCCGGTAAGGACATTCCCATATTAGTCCCAGCTTCTCGGCATTGACTTCCCGAGTGCTCTGAGTTACCTTCCTCAAAACCAAATCTCCTACTTTAGATTAATGGAGGTTGGCCCTGCGATTATAATATCTTATCATCCTTTGCTATTGAGTCACCATTCTCACGTACGCCAAGTCCCGATGTTCATCGAGCAAATCCAGCTTTACCAGCAACGCTTCTTTGTTCGCTTCTTCCTTTGTTCGGGAAATCCTCAAAGTTGGTTCCCCTATTTCCACCGATATCAGAACTTCCGCGCCATATACGAGAGAGAAAGGAGTTTCTCCCCTGCTCGACTTCGTCGTTGTCCGATATGCCCAAAGCCCTCTCGGTAGCTCATCGGGCCACTTACCCTTAGCTTCTTCTAACCTCTTCTTAAGGTTGTGAATAATTACCTTATTGGTTGATTCCGCCTGTCTGTTATCACTTGGATGGTATGGTGAAGATGTAATCCTCTTGATTTTTAATCCTTCCAAAAACTTTGTGACTTTTGAGCCTATGAAATGCGGCCAGTTACCACAAGCGATTTCCTTTGCTATTCCGAATCAGCATATTATTTTGGTCTCGTAGGAAGTCGACCATTTCGTGTTTACCTATCTTTTGGTAAGGACTTGCTTCAACCAATTTAGTAAAGTAGTCAGTTAAAACTAAAAGAAACCTCACCTTCTCGGGAGTAGAGGACCAACTATGTCCATCCCCTATTTCATGAATGGCCACGGGGACAGCACCGAATGCAAAGGTTCTGTTGGTTGGTGTACTAACGGTGCATGACGTTGACATCTGTCACACTTTTGAAAAAAATGTCTTTGCGTCATGTTCCATCCAAGGCCAATAGTAACCTGCCCTAACCAACTTTAGAACTAACGAGTCTGCACCAGAATGATTCCCGCAAATTCCTTCCTAGAATTCCCTCATCACGTAGTCCGCCTCCGAGGCCCCTAGACATCGGGCCAACAGTCCTTGAATGACCTTCAGTTCTTCGGTATGTTTACCATGACGAAGATACTAGAAGAACTCGATCCTCAGTCTCAGACCAAGTTGGTTGAACTGACTTCACAGTATCTGTCCACATCCAATACCGAATGTAGAAGTTGGACGACAATACCGCGATCAGATCCTTTCATCTCCGTGGATGACCCCAAATTAGCCAAAGCATCTGCTTCTACATTTTCTTCCCTTGGAATATGGACGATTTACCATTCTCTGAATCGTGCAAGTTATGCCTGAACCTTGTTCAAATACTGTTGCATGTTTTCTTCCTTTGTGTCGAAAATCCCATACACTTGGTTTACTGCTAGCTTGGAGTCGCATTTTATTTCGATGACCTCGGAGCCTAGCCCCCGGGCTAGTTCAAGTCTTGCAACCAAAGCCTCATACTCAGCTTCATTGTTAGTTAACAGAACAATTTTAATGGCCTGCCTCAGGGTTTCCCGCGAGGGCCTGACTAAACCTACCCATAGACCGGACCCTTTTATGTTGGCCATCCGTAAACAAGGTCCAAACTCCTGATGCCGTTTCCGACACCAGCACTGCTTCCTTAGCAACCAAAGCCATTAACCCAGGACTGTAGTCGGCCATAACTTGCAACATGATTGCAATCTTGAGTTTGTACTCAATATCGAATTCACTAATTTCTATTGCCTATTTAGCCAAACGGCCTGACAATTCAAGTTTGTGAAGGACATTCCTCAAAGGAAAGTTTGTCACAACGGCTATTGGGTGGCACTGAAAATAAGTCCTAAGCTTTCGAGAGGCGACTACGAGAGCAAAGGACAACTTTTTGAGGTGCAGATAATGAGTATCCGCTCCAGCAGTATTTTGCTAATGTAATAAACAGGAAATTACGTACCTTCTTCCTATCGGAGCAAAATGGCACTTACCGCTACTTCTAAGACCAGTAGGTATATTAACAATTACTCGCCTTTCACCAGTTTTGACATTACCAGGGGGCTGGATAGATACCTTTTTAGCTATTTAAGTGTCTGTTGACATTCCGGAGCACATACAAAATCGTTCTTCTTTTTCAGATGTGAAAAGTAGTGGTTGCACACTTCTGAGGATCGCCAAATGAACCTACTTAGAGCCGCCAACCTCCCCGTCAGCCCCTGAACTTCCTATACACTTGTCAATTGATCCAAAATATCCTTGATAGATTTGATCCTAACAGGATTTACTTCGATCCCTCTTTATGAGACCAAAAATCCCAAGAACTTACTAGAACCAACCTCGAATGCGCATTTCTCCGGGTTGAGTTTCATGTTATGCTTCCTCAGAATGTCAAAAGTTTCTTGAAGATGTTTCAAATGATCTTTTGCATTCAAAGTCTTGACTAACATGTCATCCATGTACACCTCCATCATTTTGCCTATCTTATTCTCAAACATTTTATTTACAAGCCTCTAATAAGTGGTTTTGGCATTCTTAAGCCCGAAAGGCCTCACATTATAGCAATATGCGCCAAAGTTTGTTATAAAAGAAGTTTTTTCCTAATCCTGCGGGTTCATCCTGATTTGATCATACCTTGAGTAAGCATCAAGGAAACTCATTAACTCGTGTGCGGCCATAACATCAATCATTTAATCAATGTTTGGCAACGGAAACGAGTCTTTAGGGCATGCCTTATTTAAATCTTTATAATCTACACACATCCTAAACTTACTATTCTTTTTTGGTATTACAACTACATTGGCTAATCATTATGGATATTTTACCTCCCGGATGGAACCAATATTTAGTAATCAAGTTGCTTCTTCTTTAAAAAAACTTGTTTCTGATCTCTACTATCAGGCGTTTCTTCTGCCCTACCGGTGGGAAATTTGGAACCAGACTCGGCTTGTGAACCACCACCTCTAATAGGATACCTGTCATATCCGAGTGCAACCACGCAAAGCAGTCTGTGTTATCTTTAAGAAAAATTCTAAATTCCAACCTATGCTCGGGATTTAATCCTGTTCGTAGGTGAAACTTCCTTTCCGAAAATTCTCTGAACAGGGCCACTTGCTCGAGTTCTTCTGCGGTCGACTTGGTCGCATCTGTCTCACGGTACCTGAAAATATCACGGAACCTAATGGGATTTCGATGACTCCTCGCCTTTATCATCTTTAATGGGAAAGAGAGAAGGCATCGTTTCCTGTAATTATTATTTGTTGGATTTTTCCCCTTGCTATTGGAAATAGTTACCGCGTTCATCTTCCTCGCTGCTGGTTGATCTCCTTTTATCTGCTTGATTCCTCCCGGCGTTGGAAATTTCAATTACCGGTGATATGTTGAGAGTACGACATTTATCTCGTGTATCCATGGCCTTTCGAGGATTACATTGTAACCCATTTCTCCATCTAACACTTCAAATAAAGTGGTCATGATCAATCCTTCAGCGTTTGTGGGCAATAAAATCTCCCCTCGTGTTGTCACACTTGTCAAGTTGAATCCAGCTAAGATTTTTGTCGTCGGAATGATGCTCACGGTCAACTTTGATTGCTCCAGCAGTCTCCATTAGATGATGTTGGATGAGCTTCCTAGGTCAACCAAAACACGCTTAATTTTGAAGTCTATAAAATTAATAGAGATTACCAAAGCATCGTTGTGTGGCAGAAGAAGTCCGTCAGAGGCCTTCTCCGTGAAAGTGATATCATCTTGTGCTACTTCCCATAGCCTCTTGTTGTGAGTCACCGATATCTTTATTTTCCTAGCCACTGAAAAGGTCACACTGACTTCGTTTCCTCCGAAGATCATGTTGATAGTAATATGAGGTGACCATTCTACTGCCTTTGAAGGCTTTGTATTATCCTAGCTTTTGCCATAGATGCTCTTGGCTCGGTTACTTAAGAATTTCCTAAGATGGCCATTCTTCAATAATGTCGCTACCTCTCGCGAAGATGTCGGTAGTCTCCAGTTCTATGGTCGTGAGTCCCATGGTATTCACATCATAAACGGAGATCCCTCAGGTTAGGATCTGATCGAATTGGCTTCGGGAACCGTGCTTCTTTGATATTCCTCATTGCCGATACCAACTCTACTAAGCTGATGTTAAAGTTGTAATCTGATAACCTGGGAAATGTGGAGTCTCAGGCCCCTAGAACCTCCTATTCGTGTAACAACCTGCTGTTCCGGCCACGCTCGGTCCTTCTATCGGGAGCAAACCTATCCGATGACTAAAACCCTTTGCTGCTATGACCTTCGGTTCTTTCGTACGGCATAGAACGATCTCTAGAGGACTACCGATCCGCATCAAAGTCGTCTTTTTAAACTTGTCCTAGTTTTTGTCTCGCCCCCATCACTTGGTTGATACTGGGGACCCAAGATGATCGTCTTATATCCTTACTTTTGACTAATAACGGTTATGGACATCCGCCCATGTTGTTGCCTGAAACTCGACCATGCTTTCCTTCAGCTTTCGGGAGGCATTTAAACTCCATAAATTTAGACCCTTTGTGAATGCCTCTACTGCCCACTCATCTGGGACTGCTGGTAGCAGTATCCTTTCTTTCTATAACCGAATCACAAATTCTCGCAGCAGTTCGGATTCACCCTGCGCAATCCTGAATATGTCTGCCTTTCTTGCATGAACCTTCCTTGCTCCGGCATGGGATTTAATGAATGAGTCTGCAAGCATCTCAAAAGAGTCAATTTAATGCTCGGGCAAGAGAGAATACCACATCAGGGCCCCTTTTGTGAGGGTTTCACCAATCTTCTTCAACAAGATTGACTCGGTCTCATGTTGAGCCAGATTGTTCCTTTTCATTGTCGTGGTGTAGGTTGTGATGTGCTCCTGCGGATACGAAGTCCAATCGTATTTTGGTATGTCCGGCATCTTGAATCTCTTCGGAATTAGTTCTGGTGCTGTGTTCAGCTTAAACGGCAATTATGTGTAGTTTTTTTAATTTGGGCCTTTTAGTACTGGTGGTGCACCCGGAATTTGATCTATCCGAGTGTAAAACTCATTCGCATTCTGATCCATTCGTTCATTCATCTCTCTCATAAACCTAATAAGCTTGGTCTTGAAGGAATCATTCCTATAGTTACTCCCAGATCCACTACTGGTCCCTCCGGCTTCATCGAAACCAACTTCATCCCTTGGGGTATTGTTAGCGACTCTCTGAGGCGTTTGATTTGTAAGAGCACCGGGAGGAATCGGGCCCCTCCGTTTGCATTATTAGAGGCGTCTGACAATGTTTATTTTAACTCCGTCATCACTTGATCATGCCTTGAGAGGCAATTCATGATTGCTTTCTGCTGCTCCCTCAGGAGTTTGACCATTTCTACGACGTGTTCCTCCTCTACATCATCAAGGATTATTTCCCGCACATGCCAAGGATATTGACCATCTCGAACCAGGGTCGTCTCATCCCTATGTTGCGAGTCTCACTGATTGAGACATCATGATGGTGTGTGTTAAATCGGTAGGTAAAACTGCATTTTTAAGCTCTAACCTTGCTGAGTTTTGGAATTTTGTGGTTTCCTAGGTGCTTCATGTACTTGTTGCTTTTGAAATTTTAGGGCTGTTGTGCGCTGCGTCACTCAACAAGTATTAATTTTATCACCCAGATAGTAAGGTATGTATGTCATGCAGCTCCATTGATCTTCTTTATCTTTGTTTTATGCTTCATCTCCCATTGATGTTCTGTAAGTCTTTTTATTTGTTAGATGGTGTATAGCTCTTTTTTCTTAAAACCTAATCTTTTATGGAGTCTCTTGAAAACGGGTCTGCAGATAAGCTAAACTGGAGAAGAAGCTAACAGACATAGAGAGGCGAAGAGGAACAGAGAAGGATACTTTCATTGCTTTGTAAATTACTATGTTATTTCTTTCTGAAAAACTTGGATTTGAGTTGACTTATTGTTGCTTCCTTACGCACACGCAAGTATACGTGATCGACAAGTAATATAGGACAATGAGTCTGGATTATCGTACCCAAGTGACTTAAGTTAACTACTTTATAACAACTAATATCGTTATTTAATCAAGCAAAGATCAAGTTTAGTATATAGTTTATTCTAAATTGTAATTCTAATTTAACTCTAAGAATTGCAAAGAACAACTATGTAATTTTGTAAGCAATAAAACAAAGATTCCAGGGTTGTGATTATGTTCCCCATCCTATTGCGTTCTAATTGACTTATCGTTTATGTAATTAATGTACGATTGCTAATTGATCGATAATGATACTCATAGTCTTCTTCCGAAGTACTATTCGCCTATTCCTAACAAGATTAATGCCTATATTCCTATGGAATTAATCTAGCAAGAATGCATGAAGAACACGATTATCCAGTTAAGCATGGTGATTAAGTATATTCCTATCCTAACCACGAATCCGCTTTTTTAATCAAAGTTAAGAACATGCTTTCTTCAATCCTTATTCTAATCTAGACTTAGTTTTCTCAAACATGGCATAGATAATTGATAGAACTTAATTGATGGCCAAAACAATTAAGCAATTTAGCATAGAATTGAAGAAACAATCTTATCCACATTAACTATTAAAACGAAATCATCAAGTTAGAACCACAATATTCATGGCTAATCACAACCCCAGAACAAGGGGTGATTAGCCACTCATGTTCAACAAAATCAAATAACTAAGTATGAAAAACTAAAATAAAGATACTAGATTGAATTGATGAACTGAGAATTTTTTTATGTTGTTGATGTTCCTAGGCCTCCTTAGACTCCAAAATCACGTTATTCCCCTCTTAGATAGGTTTAGGGATGTTTATATAGGAGTTGGGAAGGGTTGGGGTCGACTTAGGGGTCTTCTAGGCGAAGTAGGACAAAATCCCGAAATCAGCCCCCTGAGCAGCGCCCAGCGCCCCCCAGGGGACTGAAGGCAGTAACTTTCCAAAGGCCTCTATTTCCAGCGCCACAGGCAGCGCTGGGCGCTGGCCTGTGGGCTGCCTTGTTCCTCCGTCCGATTCTTCTTGTTTTGGCTCGTTTCTTCCCCGGTTTCGTCCCCGATTTCTTCCAACTCATTCCTACACATAAAAAGATATTATATTTAACATGAATCAATGCAATTAACATCCAAATCCACACAAACACGAGCTAAATATGGGATAATTTACACATTATTTAATACATTTTCTACCAATTATCACTTATCTTTCATTTCAAAGTATAATTGGTTAGCCAAAAATTTGCGGTATTTGTGTAAGACAAATATAATACTTTGTGATGATTACTAATTGATATTTTGTTTGCAGGTAAACTGTCAGTTTAGAACTATCCACTAAGGGAACTCATGTTGGCCGACTCTATTATTTGAGTACTATACCTAAGATGAATTTGTTTTTTCCTTCGTTTAAGCACTTGACCTGATACTGGGAAGTTATTTTTACACGCATTGATGTTTTCCCTGGCTACGAATAACAATTAAATTTGTACGTGATTTAAGAATATGCGACTTGGTTTGATACAATTAAAGAAAGAACTAAAATAGAGATTAAATTCAGTGAATAAGGAAGAAAGCAAACCACAAGTATTGAGTAGTTTTATTGTGATAGAATCCTCTAAAGCAAGATATGAAGCAGATAGATTGAAAAAGTAAGTAGACTATAACTTTGTGTATATTGATCGTAGATTGTTCTGTCCCATTTACAATAGTGTTGCCTGTTTATATAGGGAGGAAAAAGAATCCTATACAAGGTAAAAAAACCTATCTACAAGGTAAGATATCCCTAGAATTAATGGCTTCAACGTCTTTACTGATTTCAGCCGTGATTCCCACCGAGATATTTACATATTACGAGATTTTCGGTCCTTCAATCACGCCAATCTGATAATTTTACCATAAGGTGTCTTACCCTGAACGGCCTCGACGATCTCGTCTCGAGCGCCTTGGCTTCGAGCTTCGTTCCGGTGGAATTCGGTGTTGGACTTCTCCTTTCGATGGCCCGTTCTCGGCCTATCAAGTAGCGACTTCAATCGACGCTGGTCGTCGAACCCCAAAACCGACATCCTTATGCAAGCGACCAAATTCGACCCTAAACAACTGACTCTTGATATGGATTTTTCATAATGTGGTCTAAAGCAATAGTAAAGATAAAGAAACTATTGCAAGTATTTTACTTATAACTTTATCTTTAGGGCAATATATTTCAAGTCCTAGGCCAATTTTTTGTCTCTATTTAGTATATTTCTGTTCTATAGGCGAAGTGCTGGGCAATTAGGTATGATGTTTCTACTGTATCATAAAAGAACTTTATTAGTATTAACTATGCTTAAGGTAATGTGAAATTTCATGTGAACAGAAATCTAAGTTCACACATGAAATCTAAGTTCTTCTTTCGTAGTATAGACTTAGAGCCGAAATTTAATCATCAAATGTATAAATTTTAATCAACAAGGACCATATAATTCTCAATGTTTTGGTAGTTATCCTAATGATTTGGAGTTTGGTGCTTTTAATTAATTGCTCTCCAAGTGGCTTTTCCATGGCAGGAGGAGATGGATATAGTTAGAGTTTTAATTTAGAAAATAATATTATACTATTGGTAGGGAGAATAAAAACAAATGGGAACTTACAAAATTTGTAGGTTCTTGAATAGGGTCAAACCATATATTTGACATGTAAGTTAGTTGCTCCACAACCATCTTTAAATAGAATGACTTTAAATTAGTATAATAATCCACTAATAGAGAACATTGATCTTGAAATTAAATTAGAAGATTATCATTTCATTTGTGGTGTAGGCTACTTTAACCCCCACAGATTAAGCTTAGAAGTGATAGTATTTTTTATGCAGAGATAAGATAAATGGTAATAGTATTTGGATATAAGTCGTTATAAGTGTTGAGTTGTCCCACATTGGTGGGATTTGAAGTCTTTGGTCTCCTTATATGGTCTTAGGCAATCCTCATCTCATAAGCTAGTTTTTGGGGTTGAGTTAGGCCCAAGGTCCATTTATCGTGAGGGGGTGTGTTGAGTTGTCCCACATCAGTAGGATTTGACGTCTTTAGTCTCCTTATATGGTCTTGGACAATCCTCATCTCACAAATACAGTTGCGACTTTTTTTGAGTTTACTACGCTATACAGATTGTAACGATTTAAATATGTCCCGCAGTAGCATGTTTGTGTTTCTTCTTTACTTCACACTGTTAGTTTGTTTTTGGAGAGAAACAAAAAATGCTTTCAAGGTAGTAGAACATCAGTTTGATCTTTCCTTGATTTTTTCCCCATACTTTGGTGCAGTCTAATCCAGTTATTAAGACAATAAAAAAGTATTTTTTTATTCTAGGATCCTTTATCTTTGTTTTATTTTAAATCATTGGGTTTAGACATTACTTTGATGCTTTTTAATCCTTTCAAAATGGCAGCAACATGCCCCTTTTACGATTTCTATGAAGAAATCCTACATACGATGAATTCCTTTCGATCAAAAACCTCAAATCCCACCGATGTGGGACAACTCAACACATCCCCTCACGTCCAGGCCTGCACTCTGGAGCGTGGACAACATAAATGGGGGCCCAACATCGGTAACAATAATTGGGATGGGCCTGACTCTGATACCATGATAAATAGACCTTGGGCCTAACTCAATCCCAAAAGCTAGCTTATGAGATGAGGATTGCCCAAAACCATATAAGGAGATCAAAGACCTCAAATCCCACCGACGTGGGACAACTTAACATTAACTAAATCTGGAAATGATAGGATAGCTCGTTAATACACCATGAGTGAATATTTTGTTAATATGAATGTAAAGAGTATCCATCAATTAGTTTGTGACATTTATATTTGATTTGACAATAACTTACATGCGTTAACCTTTATTACATGCGATCATACTTAAACAAAGTTTATATAATAATAGTTTTAATTTTTATAATATTAGACCTGTGCTGGCACGGGCTAGCCCCACCTGGTGACTAAATAAGGATCACTAATTATGTAAATCATATTTCTGAATTCTTTAATCTCTTTACTTACAGGTCATTTACTTTTCTAAATCATTCAATTATCTCCTTTTTATTTTCTTTACTCATTAATGAAGCCTTAGCACATTAATATTCGGTTTCTTAAAAAGGTATTTATTGTTGAAATAAATTCCTTTTCGACAGTATAAAAAGTTTTAAAGTAATTATCAACTTGGGTAGGTGAGGAAGTGGATTAAGACAGTAAAGAAGGGTAACCCAAAAGAATGTTGGATGATTACAAAAGGAAAGTGGAGTACAATAAATCATTTCAACTTTTAAGTTGTAAGTGGCCAAATAGGGGGAAAAACTAAGCTTTGCTAACTTAAAATTATGGGAAAAGGTCCAAATCTACCTCTTTATTTTCGAATATTGTTTATATTTAATTTTTATTATATTATTCGATTAAATTTATCCCTAATGTTGTATTATCTGGCTAAATTTACTCCAATCATCGGTAAAGTTTTAAAAATTATCCCTCATTTCGCTAGGTAACCCAGAATCTCTCAAATCCCTTTAATTTAAATCACTTGTTCTTCTTTTGATCCACTATTTTAGGAAATTACTATTAATATGAATGTTAAAGGTACTAAATTATACAAATTATTTATGGATATTTTTAATTACCATTGCACCCACTTCTCTTCTTGTGATAATGGTTTTGGAATTGATTTAAATTTTTTATAATTTTTCAATCATATACACACCGTAGAATTTCGTGGGGTCTTTTTGTTATGTACTACATGCAGCTGCTCATCATGTATGTACATGTACATTCGAATATATTTTATTTGTCTAGTTAGTTTAGAATTTGTTCTACCAACTTAAGAGGCACAATGCGTAAGCATTTGATTAAAGCAAAGTTGAATTCGACTATGCAAAGTCTCCAAGGAATTTTAACTTCTATCACTAATACTTGCAAAGTCTCTGTACTTTTTGTGGAATGAATTCATTAAAGTTGGGGTGTTGTAATTACTTTTAGAATTTAGACAATCTACCTAATTTAGATTCTTCAATTTACTATACTTTGTTTACTAACTGCTGTAATATTTTAATATTTATTTATCTTATTTCGTTTTTCAATTAAGAAAGCAGGTAAATGCCAACTACTTTAAAAATAAGTTATTTAACTAAAATTATTTAGGATATTCTAGGTTACCTATCGGACAGAGGAATAATTTTTAAAAGTTTACTGATGATAGGAATAAATTTGGTCGGTAGCATAACGGTAGGGTTAAATTTAGCCTAATAGTATAACAAAGGTTAGAAAAGTAGAGGGGTAAATTTGGACCTTTTCCCTAAAATTACCGTTGGCTATAACCTAGGATGTTGTCACGCCTCAAACCTGGGGAGGTGTGGGCGGCACCCAGTGCTATACTCTACTCGAGTGTACCACTCTATAACAGTAAACTCTAGAGGGGTAGCCCTCAACATAGGCCGGCGAGGCCTACCTGCAAGCTGACAATACCAATCAAGACCGACGAGGCCATATTCTGAATCATCTGAAAATAACGTTTATCTCATCCGAGGGGTGGACATACCCAAAATCTCATATGCATAATTGTGTAGACTGACGAGACTGCATAAACGTCTACAACCAACAATACCAAACTGAATATGCACACAGGCTTGGGAAGGCCACATTACTAACATACAAAATATACATGACTCGTCGACAAGCCTTTAGAGATACCTGTATCATGGTCGAGGACAGGGCGTCGACCTACCCTCAAACTTGTATATACTAAATGGACTACGAAGTCTAGACCTGGGAACTCCGCGGGAGTGGAGCTTACCAATCAAGCTGATGTTTGGCTTTGTCTCCTAGGAAGGTCTATCCGACTGTCGTTCAGGACCTACGGGCATGAAATGCAACGTCCCCGGCAAAAGGGACATCAGTATGAAATAATGTATCGAGGATGTAAGGCAACAAAATAACTAAAATCTGAAACTGAACTGATAATATAATAACTGAAAGTAACTAGGAGTCAAAGATGACCTAAAGATATGTTTACTTGTTGATACTGACTCAACTCTCTCAATATAGTAAGTAAAATAGTTGTACGCCCCTATAAGGCTCGTTATGTAACTGCTCGGCCGTAGTAAGCTCTCTCATAGGTGCTCGACCATATTAGGCTCGGTATCTCGGTCATTCTGGGCTCGCTCAAAGGCGCTCAGCCATAGTAGGCTCTGTATATAACTTACCATCTGATCTGAGGTTGCCCAATAGGGGCCTGCCCACCGATTATAGCTCGGTGGTGGTGAAAATACTATAATGCTTTATATATATAGACGATCTGCTCTCTTGACTGAAGGAAGACAATACTTAACTGAATATAAAGTCCCCATAAGGGAGAACACTATTACTTACGAGACTAGGATGATGTACATAAATTTAGGAATACGAACTTCTTTTTATGTCTCGTTATCAAACGTGTTTAGTTACGGGATCTAGAAAAAAATAAAGGAAAGGTTTAGCCTTAACATACCTTATCCACGAAGCTACAACTGTTGCACAAGTCCTTCCACCTCTTACGGATGGTAATCTATATCATACAAAGGATTGGTATTAATATCGACTCCATATTCTATAGGGAAGTTTATATAATCATTTTATCGAACAACTTATGTGCATAACTTCAAAGGGTCGTTTATAATTCGAATTAAACATGTTTTAGCACAGTAATCTTCATCTTCACTTCTCCTCATCCCCATCATGCTATCCATACCTTTACAATTTCATTTGGTATCTTAAATCATGTAAAAACAGCCCACATAACATAACTCAACTTCAAGTTTCATAGTTACTAGATTCTTAGAGAAACCTCCAATAAACTTCAACCCAAAAATTGGTACAAACTTAAGTTTAGGTTAGAAAAGATGAAAATTACCTCAAATAAATGAAAAATCCTCTATTCTTTAACTTACTTCAACATCAAGTCACTTCTTAAGTCGTCACAACGAGAAGGAAACAGAATTAGCGGTAACCACGATATTCTTTACTTCGAACTTGCGTGGTTTATCTTTGGATTCACTCTAGTATCGTGGGGGAACTTTTGGAGAGAATCTAGGAGTATTTAGGAACTTTTTCGATCGAGAAAAATGAGTTAAAACAAGTTAAAATTGACTTAAATACGAGCTGGACTTTTTCACTGACTTTGTGAGTCCCAAGGAAGCTGCATGTGTTGTCTCGCGAAAATGCAAATATCTCTCTTCTTCGACGTTGTATTGACGAAAAATTTAATGTGTTGGAAACTAGACTACTAGATATTCAAGTTGATGGGTGGATCACCCCGTAATTCTTATTATATTGAGAGAAAAGCTCTTCTAAATTTGACCCAATTTTCAGTAAAACTTATGAATGTAAATTATGACGGCTTTCATCGACTTTTTTTCCAAAACTCGCTTGACTTCAAAACTTAACACACGACTATAAATACGATTAAAATAACTCATAACATAACCTTTTTATCATGTTATGCACCCTAGTATCACCCCAAAAGTAAGGGTTATAACATTCCAAACTTGCCGACTTTCGCCGAAACTTATTTTCTTCAATTCGTTTAGCTTCTAAGCCTTACAACCCTCTTGATACTTGTTGTTCATGATTGTAAATATTTGTCACCTCCAAGGTAATTTGATTAAATTACTTTATATACTTTTAAAGATCTTATTTTCGAGCTTACATCAGTTGACTTAGACGTATTTTTACGTATGAAAACATGGAGCGTAACATGTGCTAAAATTGGGGAGGTTAGGCTTAGGACTCTTAGCTAGATAGTACAGTTCATAAGTAGTGGGCCTAAAATGCAATTGAAATTTCTTGCAGATGCTTAGCAAGTCAGCGAGAAACTAAAGTAATATTCAATCTATATTTTTTATGAATTTATTCGATATAAGAATCAATTTAGTTGATTTCGATTGGTTATCACCTCATGATCACATTGATACTTGTATTATCTAGTGTTTACCAGTAAAATGGCACAGTTGAATTTTTACGTGGTTTATAGACAAATGAATCGATTTGATCCCAAAATGATAAATAAATTAAGCAAGAATGTAAGACTTAGTGTTGAAATCAAGATAAGAAAGCAGACATACTGGTTCCGGGAGCAGAGCTTCCGGAGGCAGTAGTAACGATATTAATAAGCAAGAAGATAAAATATTATTGAGCTTTGAACAGTATATAGCATAAGCTTGTCAGAAAATTCGTGTTCTATAATGGTTGTTGAACTCACTATTTATAGTTATTCCTAAGGAACAAGGTCCTAGGATCAAGCCCCTCTTAAATGACAATTATGGAGGCCATTGAAGAATGTGTAACGGCAGGCCATGAATGCCATATTCTCTGTGACGGGCTATGTACTTAATACTATAGAATATTCTCCATTAAATGTTACCGGGTGGCAGGCATTTATTTTGTCATTATGAGAAACACTCCCTTCTGAAACAAACAAGATTGTTTCCCTCGGACTTGACTTCCATTTGTTTCACTTTCCATCTGCCTCCGTCTCCACATGTTGCTTTATTATGCGAGCATTAAATATGAACATATTTTACCCTATACAGATAGTCCCCCTGATTTTCGGTGACACATCCTTGTGTCACTGGGAAGTTGGTGAAGATTACCTTTCTTGGCAGGAAATTCTTGAAAAGTTTCTACGGTTGATTAGACGCATGTCTCTAATCATTTAATGCCCCGAATACGCGTCATCCTATGATTTAGCAACATTTTCGCCGGTTCTCGAGGTAATCATGACCACGATTTTAGCCTCATATTCCTTTACAAACGCATCAATCTGCTTACTTTACACTTCATAATTTTTCAAATTCTTTCAAACTCTCTTTACTCAATTTACTCTAGCTTTCAACCTTATTCGTCAGAAAGAACCTTATTTTCCTTTGTTAACAATGGCTTCTTATTCCAAAAACTCTAGTTCTTCAAAGAACAAAGAAAGTACTAATGATGATGCTCCTCCTATGGTGAGCACCATTATCCCCAGAAGGCTTACTACAATTAAGGACTTCGAAGAGAAGTACCCTTGCTAACCCCCGCACATGTGTTGTTGGTGTATGTAATTCTTCCATCCGTCCTTCTAGCATCCCTGCTGTGAAGGAAGATTGTGGCTGTCAAGATTTGAGCATCATCTCTCCTGACCCAGCGGAGCGGGTAAGCTTCTCCAAGAAGGGTTTTACGTACGTTTACACATACCCCTTCACTTTGAGCCCGTTCTTATTGAGCGGGGGGCTTGACTCTGTTATCTTGGAGTTTTGCTTCCGTTATCAAGTCTTCTTGGCATAGGTTAGCCTTTCTGTGTGGGGGACGGTTGCTTGTCTTTGGCGTCTATGCCAGGAGAACTGGGAAGAGCTATCCTTGGCTCGACTGATGAACCTTTATTCACCCAAGATATTCCGTTAGGGAATAATAAACTTCAGTAAACGTAGTCACCATGCTTTGCTAACTAGCATGGACGATGAGCCATATATTTTTAAGTTGAATAGGAATTTTATTAATAGAAGCATAATACAAAAGTGGAGGGGAACATAAACCTTACCTCCAATACAAAAATAAGTGTACACTTAGTCATTCGAGTGTGATAACTAAATATACCTAAAATGTGATAAGGTGTTAGACCTATGGTAATGTGGCGATTGTCTACTTTAAAATGATAGACACTCGCATGTACAAAAATAGAGTGAAGTTGTTCTAGGTCAGTTTTACAAAAAATACATGTGTTCCTGCTTCTATTGTGTGATTTAGGGAAGTAGTCCTTGTATGTACATCTGATATCCAAAAAAAAGATTTTAGAGATCTCAAGAGAGTGACAAAGGGGTGCGAGCTATCTTCGATTTTGCTTTGACAAGAAAAGCCAAGTTGAAGATGGCTGTATATCAGTTGAGAGTTGTTGTCTTCTCTTTTCTTGTTCTATTGTCAGTCTGATGAGCCATTTTTGGTAGATCTATTACCCTTTTTTTTTTACCAGTTTATGAGCCATTTTTAATAATGAATGATTAAAATTATAACAAATAGTGACACAAGTATAACAAAAATAAATGCAAAAATTAATATGAGTGGTAACGAATGTACCAAAAGTCGACGACCCCACGTTAACTGCAATTAGAGATAGAGATAGATAGAGACTTAGAGAGATATGAGAGTATGAATGACAATTAAAAGAATGAAATGAAGTATTTATAGTTTTAAAATAGGGCTAAAGTGTATTTGAACAAACTTGGGAGTTTTTAAAAACATAAATTAGGGGGTAGGGGGATATTGGAGGGGGCTAGGGAGGTAACAATAGCCGTTTTTAGCAGTTGCCAATGGCTATTAAAAAATAGCCGTTGGCTAACTGTACTAAAATGGCTAGATTTAAAATAATAAAAACCGTGGGGTACCGGTTCAGTATCAGTGCGGGTGTCGTACCAGTATGGTGGTACCTTAAGGGTACTTCTGGTACCAGTGGTAAGGGTACTAAATCGGGTACCCTACCATTACCTTTACCCTCTAACCCAAATCCCGCACCCCTTCCCAACCACCGGAGGGTATGGTCCGATAATCGATACCGATAGTATCGTACCATTAGACAGCCTTGGTCTAGAGAGAGAAAATATACACAGTTGTGATTCTGGCTAGATAACGTTGAAAGATTATTTCCGATAGACCCTTAATGACTAAATAGTCCTATTTCATTGTAATGGTATTTTTTAGCACTATATATAGAGGACTTCGATTTATCTTAGTCAACGTTTTATATCAAACCAGATATTAAATTAATTAGAAATAAATATTTTTAAAGAAAAAGAAAAGATTGGTGGGATAAGAAGGAAAATTATAGCTTGTTTTGTTGTGCTTTTAGAATCAGCTTATTTTGAAAAATATTTTTTTCTAATAAGTATTTTTGGTGAGGAGCAGTTTGTTTTGGCTAATCAATTTAAGAATTACTTTTGACCAGCAATTAGTGTTTGTCCAAGTTTTTAAAAAGTGCTTTTGGGAAGAACTAACTTGGCCAAATACGTTAATTTTGGGGGTTGGGGAGGGGGGGGGACACTTTTGGCAAAAATAATAATAATAATAATAATAAATAATAAATAATAAATAATAAATAAAAAAAAGCGCACAACCAAATAGACTATTAGTGACAAATATCTTTTATAGTGTGCACAGAAAACTTACAGATGTCTTTCTTCTCAATAGATTTGAAAACTTTGGACGTTTCAAACTTTCACTAATCAAAAAACATATAAAGTTAGCGAATATATTCATTCTTCACAATCTTTCTTAGTTTACTTACGAGAAAAGTAGTTAAAATAGTTCCAATAAATCAATATTTCAGCACAGAATACCAGCTTCATAGTTCAGTTCAAACCCACTTTATTTTCATTATTTTTCCCTTTTTCCCCTTTTAGGCATTTGGGCTTCTTTATGCTTAATATTCTCCAAAATAATGACACCATTCCCACACGATTAAGCAACATATTCGATTGGCTTATTCTTGAAAAACACTTTTATGTGGATAAATTAAAATTCTATTTACACTATGGATAGTCAAGAAAACAGAACTTCTAGACTGTGACGGATCCAAGATTTCAAAGTCGTGGGTGCTCGGAGATAAGAAGAGGGAAAACAAATTTAGTTTGTGGGTGCTTATCCAATGTTTATCTTTTATTTTATTAATTGCTTATGTAAATCTACTAGATCTAGTCAAAAACAATAGGTGCTTGAGCACCCATAATCTTCTACGTAGATCTGCCATTGCTTCTAGACAAGTCTTGAGGAGAACCTCCCTTTTGCTTCTTGTCCATACAACTAAAATTGTATATAAATAGAGGGTAGCATTTGCAAATAGAAACAAGTAATTGGTTGTAACTTAAACATATACACTTTTGTCCCACATTTTTATCTTTTCTTGGCCTTTGTTTTTATCTTTCAAGATGCAAAACCAAGAAAACCAAGTAAACCAACCTCCTCCAGGTATGTATTTCTTCCCCCACAATCCCTCCCCATGTAGAGGCAAATCTAAGACGGTACTGTGAGTTCAATTAAGTTCATTACTTTCAACTCGAACTATAAGATACATAAAAATATCATTTAAAATGTATATACATAATAATATCACACTCATCTGAACTGATTTTAGATTCTGAATTCACCTATGCTCGTGCTAGACTGACTTTCTTTTTTGTTTTTGATTAAAGGCTATCCCACAGAATTTACTCCAAATGAGAAGAAGAAAAAGATGAAGGGCCGGTCAAGAAGCAAGCCAAGAGGAGAAAGGGGGTTCCTGGAAGGATGGTAAGTTTGTTAAATCATCAAAATATCTGCAAATTAAATATGGTTTCAACAGGCAGATATATAGTTCTCTGCTAAGCAAAATCAAGTCTATAGAATTCTCTATTTATCCTGAACTCTTAACTGATATTGCCTTTGTTTTGTGCAGCCTCTTTACACTATGCTGCTGCTGGCTATGTGAAGCTTGTTTTGACTAAACGTACGTTTGGAATATAAAGGAATCAACAGGTGTTGGTTTATTCAACTAGCTAGTGAATATGTACTCCTATGTGACATTTTATCATGTAACCAAATATGTTCTTAGGATTTGAGACTTTGTATTGATGCAGCATATATATTTCCTGTTGTTTAATGAAGAATAAAGTACTTTTTTTTCTTTTGTTGATTTCTAACCTTTCGAACGGATTTGGTTGGTATAACGGAAAATAGAAATATTCAGTGATTCAAGAACTTACTTTTCATTATTCAGAAATTCAGAAGTGTAACGAACGAGAGTTGTTGAAACTAGCATATTGGAAGATCAATCGGCCAAAATAACCATGAGCGACTACGATGTTATAAGTTTCTTCCTCTTGACCGAATCTGTAACCTTCATTAGCAGATTCATTTTCTGTGGTTTCCCTGAGTTTATGAGAACTTGGCTGCTCCTAAATATGAAGTCGAGACTTTTTTCCAAAAATTTGCTTAAGAACATGTAGTGTCCTCTGTTACATAAAATGCAAAACAGGTAAGTCCAGTGAATCTGTTGCCGTAAATCACAGCATTTTGATGCCTAAAAAGGTAACCAGGTCTGAGAAATGTTGAAGTCTTCATCGCAAGTCTTGTTTAGAAATATTATCAAGAAAACCATTATGCCAAGAAAGTTTAGATACTGAGGATAATAAATTTGGAATCTCAGTGATTGTTATAACTAACCCATGTATCTACCTGACGAAACATTCCTGTGCCTCTTATATTCACTACGTGCAAAAGACCTTTGCCATAATTTTCTCTAAGTTCGATTTAAAATCTGGATTTTAGCAAGTACAAATCGACCCAAAAGACAGGTACAAGACTGCTTTTACAGTCCCTTTCGGACAATATGAATGAAATGTAATGCCATTCGGATTAAAGAACGCCCCTTCTGAATTCCAAAAGATAATGAATGATATCTTTAATTCATATTCCAGTTATCTCTAAGACAGAGCAGGAGTGATGTGTCCAATCTTTCTCTGGATAAAGGCTTAGCAGCTATTTGTATTAAACCAAAATGGATGTAATTATATTTCTTCCTATATATATATATATGGACTTCAACAACATGAAAATATTGGCAGAAACATGATTTCAACGACACTCTATAGGATGATGAAAAAGAGAGGTAAATGATTTTTCCCAAAAAGAAAATGTTTTGAGCTTAATCCTTAATTCATATCATGGTGCCTTAAAATTACCTTTTGTGAAGATATCCAAAAACTGGTAACAATTAGCTAACCTTGCCACTAAATCAAAATACTCCTGATCTTTTTAATCTTCATAGTTGCCAAAAGAGATACAACTTTACAGTAATAGCATCATATCAGTAAGATTTTAGCATATATTTTTACTGGAATAGAACTTCCATAGATATGAAAGCATATTGTAGTTCACAGCAAGACCTCGGTAATACTTGCATCTTCGTTTTTTAAAGCTAAATTTAATATTAGACCTCATATCCATACGATGTTTTCTGGCTTGAAAACTATAGGTTATAACAGAAAAGGCGAATACCCTTTTAAAGGAAAAACACTAAGCAACAGACAAAAAGGTTACGTTGATGAGAGATATATATTATGCAATTCAACTACTAGTAGGCCAAAATGCTATGTTTGGGGTCAATTTCCGTAACCACAGACTGTGATAGTCGCCCCGGAAGGAGGCCTTCTTCGCCTTCCACCTAAGCTGCGCAGGAAAGGCCCAAAGCCAATCCCAGGGAACGGTGAAGCCTCATAGGGTCTCTGTCCAGGGGCAGGTAGTCCGCATCTTCACAAAAATGTCTATCTCACCGAGCCTCTCTTCGAGACAGTGCCCAGATCGTTACGTCTTTCATGCGGGTCGGAACTTACCCGAGACAGTTTTGAGGCACCATTCTTCACAGATTTTAATGCAAAATTTCTTTTTACAAGTGTGACATATGTTTGCATTGTTTTTCATATCCTGACTGAGATCATGTTAAGGCACCTCACCTCGCCTGAGCATTAAACTGATTCAGCTAGTCTAGACTTGAGGGTGTGAAGGAAACCACAGAACATGTTAAGGTAGGGACAGCAACTGCTGTAAGTTTGAATTTGCCTCCCAAACTTTGAAAATAAAGATGTAATTAAGAAAGTATGCAGTTTGCTCTCTTCATAAAATTTCCATATTAATGCCCGTTTCCATCAGTTCTGGTTGTGTATGCAGAAATATCTCATAATTCAGTATTTCAGTCTATCCTCTAGAAACATATGAGAAATATGTTCCACCTTTTATTACACTTGCGCATTACAAAATTAAGTAAAAGTGTATTCTATCTAACAACTTAAATGTTTAGATAAGGTTAGTCATACATTTCAATATAGTATCAGGTCATTGTGAGTGGGCGTATTAAAAATATAATTAAGTAAATAAAAGTGTGCTCACTCTAATAAATTTAGCTTTTTTAGATGAGTCAGCGGGCGATCTAAGTTTTCAGAAAGTTAAAAGTCCATTCAGGAATAGCATCATTTATGCAGAAAATATTAAGGCCACACCCAACCAAAGCAATGAGCGATCAATTTGACTCTCGTATAAAGTAAACTATATAAGAAGTGAGAAAAATGAGAATAATATTTTCCTTCGTACCAAATACAGAGTGAGAGTAACAATTAATTATTACCCTCAAGTAGTGACGAAGGCAGGATTTTCACTAAGTTGGTTCAAATAAGAAAAAATTTAAAAATTAAAAAAGATTGTAGCTAGGGGGAATTAAACAAATGAAGGTTTTGAACCCCCTTGACCACTAAGCTATGCTTTTGGGTTATATCAAGAGAATTCAAAATATAATATATAGAGGTAAAAAATAAATTTTGTCTTATATACAGTGTAATTTTTCAGCGACCCTTCTGTCCCCTAAATCCGCCCCTGCCCTCAAGTATATATATGTTCGTGCGGGCAAAAAGCTTAGTGATCCCTAAAAGTGGCTAGAGAAATAATGATCTTATTTTGCATCTTGATTTTCTCTATATATGTTACGTAGATAAAGAGGTAAACTCGAAAATAAAGAAGATAAAGAACACAAAAGTTCAACGTAAAAAACCCTTCAAATCGAAGATAAAAATCACGGGATCACAAAGATTCAAAAAAGCTCCACTATAACAATAAGTGGGTTGCAAAAGTTCTCCAAATTGGTTACACAACAAGTGCCAAACACGGAGCAACAATAGCAAAAAGAGCAACAACAATCAATTGAAGAAAGAGGAGAAGTCACAAAAACTGAGCTACTGTTCGAGGCTCAAAATTGAATTCTACAGGCTTTCAAATACGATCTTCACCGTTCAAACCAAAGATCAAGATGTTAGGAATACTCAATCAAAATTTTAGTCCGATCTAACGGTTGAAAGCATGATTTGAAGCTGACTGGTCGGAACAAAATATGCATCAAAACAAATATTTTTTTTCTTCTCTCTTCTCTCTTGATGAAAGCTCTCTTAAAAGTCACTCTTCTATGCTAAAGTTTTTCAACGACTTATACCAATAAGGATAGAACAATTCTCCAAGATTGCTCTATTTATAAATAATGAATGGTGCTTTCTCTTAAAGCCAAAACCAACTCCAAATAGGAATAAAAATCGAATCCAATTCAGAATAGGAATGAAAACCAAACGAGAATAGAATTGGGCCATTGGGCCTTTGGATGAAAAATAAGGGCATAGCCTAACA
The DNA here is from genome assembly GCA_002018475.1 of Nicotiana obtusifolia. Taxonomy (NCBI): domain Eukaryota; kingdom Viridiplantae; phylum Streptophyta; class Magnoliopsida; order Solanales; family Solanaceae; genus Nicotiana; species Nicotiana obtusifolia. The sequence goes on along the minus strand of MCJB01006113.1, from coordinate 220,980 downwards.
AACTTCCCCTCCAGCCAAGGGGCCAAATATGTCTTCAAGTAGAGAAGCTATTGACAGGCTTCATGCCTGCCAATTTTCTATAAAACTAATGCTTATCTGCAACCACCGCTTTCTTCAACATATCCGAAGGATTGTCATAAGTGTGTATCTTCTCAACCATAAATAATTTCTCTTACACTGTCATTCTTATCCAATGATACTTATTATTTATATGTTTTGTCTTAGAATGAAAAGTGAAGTGCTTTGTGAGACAGAGAACACCCTGATTATCATAAAAAAAGATGTACCTTGACTGCTCAAAGCCGAGGTCATTAATAAACCCCTTCATCCATAATTCTTTGGAACCTTCGATGACAGCAATATATTCAGCTTCTGTGGTGGATAGAGCTATGCACATCTATAGTCTAGATTGTCAAGAAAAAGCTCTCACTAAAAAGGTGATCAAATAACCGGAAGTGGGTCTTGAATTATCAAGATTGCCTCCTAAATTAGTCTGTGTAACAAACAAGTTCAGGCTTGCCACTATCAAAGCACAGCTTCAAATATGCAGTACTTTTCAGATACCTTAATATCTATTTTACTGCATCCCAATATTCCTGTCTAGGATTAGATCTACTAACAGTAACAATGGCATGTGAATTATCTGGTATAGTGCAAACCATATCATACATCAAACTACCAATAGAAGAAGAGTAAGAAATACGAGACATCTCCTATTTCTCTTCATCAGTAGATGGGCTCTGACTAATACTCAATTTAAAGTATTTAGCAAGGGGAGTACTAACAACTTTTACATCTGTCATATTAAACCTCTTGAGTACCTTCTCAGTGTATTATTTTGGGGACAAAAATAACTCTTTTCTATCTCTGTGTCGATGGATTTGAATGCCTAAGATTTTCTTTGTTGGCCCCAAGTCCTTCATCGCAAATGAATTGCTCGATTGTTTCTTAAGGACTTCAATTCCGGATTTATTCTTGCCAACAATAAACATATCATCCACATAAAGTAATAAGATAATAAAATTATCATTAGAGAACTTTTGAACGAATACACAGTAGTCTGAAGAAGTTTTCTTGTACCTTATTTTTCTATGACAGATTCAAACTTTAAATACCATTGCCTTGGAGCTTGTTTCAGTCCATACAGGCTCTTTTTCAATTTGCAGACATAATTTTCTTTTACCTTAATTATAAAACCTTAGGCCACTCCATATAAATCTATCTTCTCATCTAAATCACCATGAAGAAAAGAAGTCTAGACATTCATCTGCTCAACCTCTAAATCTAGACTCGCGGCTAAGCCTAGAACCACTCGAATAGAAGACATCTTCACAACAACAACAACCCAATAAAATCTCACAAGTGTGGTCTAGGGAGGATAGAGTGTACACAGACCTTACCACTACCCTGAGGGAGAAGACATCTTCACAACATGGGAGAAAATTTTTATCAAAGTCAACTCCCTTCTTCTGGCCAAAACCTTTAACAACTACCAATCGCCTTGTACCTAGGCACAAAGGTATGTTGATCTTGATTTACTCTGAATATCCATTTGTTTGATAAAGCTCTCTTATCTTTCGGCAATTTCACTATCACTCTCATGTAGTGACTTCACCTCATCTTTTATGGCTTCTATCTACTGATCTTTATGGGTATATTGCATGGCTTCATCATAACTCTCACGTTCTCCCATGTGTACATATTCATCAGGAGGATAGCGCAAGAATTTTTGCTTCTCCCTTGTAGATCTTCTAAGAGAGATTTCAGGAGCATTTGAAGTACTAGCAGGAATTGGTAGTTGATCAACCTCAACTTCATCAATTGGAGCATCCATAACATATCGTTTGATTTTGATCACTATCTTTATTATTGTCTTGGATATATTCATGTGCAATGGATGCCTTAGCAATAGAAACTGGATCAATATCAACTAAGCGCTCATTACTCTGAGAATCTATCTTCTCAGCTTAGTCAATATCTTCAATAGTTTGGTATTCAAAGAATATTGCATCACGACTTTTAAAAAGTTTATTATCAACTGGATAATAAAAACGATACCTAAACTCATATTGACCATAACCTAATAAAGATGCACTGCTTAGTTTTGATATCCAGTTTCGATCTCTCATCTTTAGGAGCATGCACACAAGCTTTACACCAAAAAACTCTCAGGTAAGAAATATCTTTGGCAAACCAAACTCTGTCTGGGACATCACCATCCAAAGTAACAGCAGGAGACATATTGATAACATCAGCAGCAGTGTTATATGCTTCCGCCCAAATGTATTTGAAAGTTTAGCCTCTGAAAGCAAGCATTTAACTCTCTCAACTAAAGTTTTATTCATCATCTCTGCCAAACCATTCAATTGAGGCGTCTTGGGCGAAGTTTTCTGATGACAAATTCCTTGTTCTCTGCAATAGTTATCAAAGGGACCACAATATTCAACACCATTATCAGTGCGAATATATTTTAATTTCTTCCTCGTTTGTCTCTTAGCTAAGGTCAGAAATTCCTTAAACATGCCAAGTGCTTGATCTTTAGATTTCAAAGGATACATCCAGAGCTTGCAAAAATGATCATCAATGAAGGTCACAAAGTAAAGTGCACCACTTTTTGACTTTACATTAAAAGGACCATACAAATCAGAGTATACTAACTCCAATAATTCGGGCTTTCTTGAAAGAGAATGGCTATAAAAGGAAACCCTTTTATGTTTGCCTGCTAAACAGTGGACACACATTTTCAACTTTGCTTGTTTCACTCTAGAAAGCAAACTTTTGTTAGCCAAACACGTAATTCCCCTTTCGCTCATATAACTCAGTCTTCTATACCAAATTCTAATAAAGTGCCACTTTCTACCAGATTTATGGAGCATTGAGATAGAGCCATGTGTCACATATAAATGAGAAGACTTGACTTCTCGAGTCACTACTAATGAGCCCTTGGTGAGTTTCCATTGACCATTAAAGAGGGCATTATGGTAACCTTCATCGTGTAATCTTTTTGCAGAGATCAAATTGAAAGGAAAGTCTGGAGCATTTTAACATTCTGAAAAACAAATGTTAAACCATTATTAGTTTTCAAACAAACTGTGCCAACACCAAATACCTTAACCTCACTGGCATTGCTCATCTTTAATACTCCAGAGTCAACATGAGTATAAGATGAGAAAAAGTCTTTTACTGGTGTGACATGTGAGGTAGCTCCAGAATCTATTATCTAGCTCATCTTATGGGTTACCAAATTAAATGACGTTTTTATCATAAGCAAAAAAGAAGGTCATCTAGAACAATAGCATTAACATTGTTCTCTTTATTTTCAACTTTCTTTCCTTCTCTGGTGTCTTGCTTCAACTTGCGGCAGAACCTTTTGATATGCCCATCTTTGCCACAATGGATGCACGAATAATTCTGATATTTGGACCTTGACTTACTTCTGCTTTTACTTCTGCTTTTACCTCTGCTCCTCGAACATCTTGCTCTATCTCTCCCACCGGTCTTCTGTAACCAAAACATTTGCTTGTGAGGAGGAACACTGAGATTTTCTCCTTACTTCCCGTTCAACATACCACTCTTGGCATATTCCATGCTCACCTTACCATTAGGAGCTGAATTTGTCCACACAAAAAACACGAAGAGTTTTCCAAGAATTTGGCAGAGTATTAAGAAGCTAAAGTCCTTGTATCTCATCATCAAAGTTAAGTCTCATTCCAAACAGCTAATCAAGGACACCCTGAAAATTATTTATATGATCAAGAATATGACTTGCCTCCTTGTATTTAAGGTCATCAATCGCTTTAGTAGGAACAACTTGTTGTTCCCAGTTTTTGAAGCATGAAGAGTCTCTAACTTTTCCCACAATGATCTCGCATGTGTCTCATTCACAATATGGTTGTGAACATTATCTTCAACTCATTGTTGTATATATCCATATACTTGCTGGTGTTCGAAATCCCACTCTTCATCATATGTAGTCTCGGGTTTATGAGCTGCAAAAACGGGTAAATGCATCTTCTTCACAAACAATAAGTCTTTCACCTTGCTTCTCCGAAAATTATAATTGCTCCCATTTAAACATACCATCTTGCTCATATTCGCCTTCATTCCGTTAAAAACCCAGATAAATATTCAGGACAAACATCTAACAATTCTCCTCCTTCGCCAGAATTTTCTGACAAATTAAACCTAACATTCAACAGATCGCATCTCCAAATCTCCCCAAAAACTTTGGTTCAACGTGAGTAGCACTCTGGTCAAATTTCTCAAACAAATATCATGATTTATCGTCGTTCAAGGTTTGCTTTGTTAGCTTCCGCATGAACCTGATTGTTTCGATCCTAACAAATGATATCAAAACGAGGTTCAAGACACGTTCATCTAGGTGGGTTAGTTCTAGCGCAACCTATTTGAAGGTTTGCTCATTATTATTCTTGCTTTAAATTGCAACGAATGGGTAATGCCTTTATTTAATATAATTTATGTTTGCTGCGCCCTAACTATTTCATCGCTGGATATGCGACGTAAAGTTTTTGATATTCGAGTGTTAACCAGAAATTCTCTGATTAGGTATCACTTTCGTTTTGGTTTCTTGGACTGGGACGAAATGATATATCCATTCTTTTCATTCATATCAACTGAGAAATCAGTAGAACAACAAGATGCAGTATCCCTTTACTGTTCCTGTCTTTATAATAAGAACCATTTACCTTCTTTTTCTGATAAGTTAATAAAAACCAATTACGTAAGTATAAAACTTCGTATCTTCGGAACTTGATATTCACTTTTCAGGCAAGTTTGTGATATAAAAGAAAACAAGAGAGATATAATACCCAAAAAAAAAAAAAACCTATAAATGAAAATGGAGGGAAAAATAACAGTATCTCTCTGCCTTTTCTATTAAAATTACACAAATCATTATGAGTCAATTTGAAGAGTTTTTTAGTCTTGAGAATACACTGTCAGGGGACATACAGAAAGGATAACAGAGCACAAGCGTCAAAAAAGAATCAATCACAATCTCAATACCCAAATGCTTAATAGGTAAGGCACTAAAACCCCAAGTGAAGGCAAAATGAAATGTTTGCAGATAAGCAATTCTACGTCACTCTGAGGAGGCAAGAGCTGACTGCAACACATCTTCAAGATACTTCTCAGCAGCAGCATACTGCCTTTTCTTGTCCTCAATTGCCAACGCTGCCAAGGCTTTATCCTGCAGATGGAAGTCTCAAAGTCAACAGCATAATCTAACTGAGAAGAATAATGGAATTCATGTCACGTTTAGAATAATTACAGGAGGCAAGTCTTGGTAGCTTCTCAGAGTATCAAGAATTGGTTTCGTCTTCTTCTCCAAGTCCTTCTTATGCTCTGCCATCTCAACCAATACCCCATGACTAATCTCTGGCGTGTAACCAACCCGATTAAGCACTGCCTGCATCCAAAGACCTTTTAACATCCATTTCACAGTTTCAGGTATATATGAGTACAAAATTATGATCAAGTGCCAGGTATACATTCAGATCAATTAAGTTTCTAGCTTGTTAAGCCAAAAGGACTGGCTCCTGTTGATGAATAGAGCATCATATAAAATATGTTTCGCAGCAGTTCTCTTGTGATAGAAGATGAAAGATGAACATTGCTGCTCCATGGAACGATAATTTGAGCCCATTAAGCAATTCGTCTGGTTCTACACATGCTCCTTCTGACTCATCGCAATTATCCCAATGCGCACACATTAGCCAGTCCTCCAATGGTGACCTTACTGACATTAAGCCCCTGCTGCGAAGGTTTATGCATCACATTTGCTATTACTCATAATTATGCAATGCTTAAACTGCCATAATCCCTATTTAAGGACTTAGTTAACGAGCTGCAGTTGCATTTTGTAATTCTTTCTATTCGCAAAAGTTTTGTTTACAAGACCGAGAACCGTTTATCTGTAATTAGACTGTGGGGAGTTCGTAGATCACTTGTTCTCACCATGTTTCTGTAGTGTTATCTCCATCTCCTTTTAAATCTCTTCTATACAACTAAATGATAGGCACTACTTTCAAACCCCCAAAAAAGAAGCAGCTGTATCTCTGACCTGCACTATAGTCCAACCTTAAAGACAACAACTAAAAAACACACTGCACACGCCAAAATTAGTACTTTGGGTCTTCTATCAGAATGGTGGGTGTGGGAAGTGTGTGGATGTAGGTATGAAGCAAGTAGTATGATAAGGTTCGACAGTAGACTATTCTTATAATAGTGGAGTTTGAGCCAGCTTGTGCGCACCTCGACTAAATCCACCGGGCACCTGCTATTTCCCACCAGCAAAGATACCGGTGACTCTATCCACCAAGGCTTAGATAGAGAAAATCAGAGAATATCTTCAAAACAGGGATGAAAAGTCAAGTGTTACTACATAACAACCAAATGTTTTTCAAGAACATGAACGACTTGCAAAATTTCCTAACCTGCACATTCTGATGCTATTACCCTCCACTACTAGATAGTTGCATCATATTAAGTTCTTAAACAAGTGCCACAGTATAAATTCGAGTAGAAAAATATACAACACTAGTAGCATTAGCTCTATTCTTTCCCACGTGACTTCCAACTTCCATTGACCATCTAGCCAAGTTTCATACAACTTCCACTCTTCCATTCCATGTGTAAAGTCTTTTTTCTTTTGCTTATAAGGTCCGCAACAACTTTCAATGACTGAACTACTTTTTCACTTACATGTCCAACACTGGGGAGAAATGGGGGATTAGATCTCAAGTTACAGATAGCAAAGCCCTAGAGGCCTTTCACCACCCCCACATGCAGCCAACTCAAGGCTTTAACTTAGCCAAGAACCTCCATTTAGCAGGAGAATTGAAAAGAAACAGCGCCGGACGACTTCATCATCATTAAAAAAATAGTGCCAAAAAATCTCCTATCTCTGTTGGCACAGAAGAATAGAAATAAAATAAGACAAACTCACTCGCAGGTCAAAATAATGCAGACTATCGTCTTGAGGATATTGAATCTTTTCTATTCTAGAGAAAAATTTGCATCAAACTTCTTCTTCACAAAGTAAATACAACTTAGAGATGTGAAATTCATACACATACACACGCACACGCACACGCACATATACGTAAAAATTCCACGGACACTGATGTGCCAAGAAAACCAATAAACTTGCCCTGGAACTACAAGATTGCAGAATATACTACACCAAAAGAAGATGTCCTCGTAACCGCTCAATATAGACTATATTTTATAACAGCATCTTGTCCTTTAACTTGAACAGAAAATGAAGTCCTCAAATTCACAGCAATAATATTCAAGACAAAAATAAGCCTACCTTATAATAACCATATTCTTGCAAATACTGCCGCTCTTTCGACTCCATAATTGCCAAGTTTGTTTTCCAGTTTTCCATTTGTGCTTCGCAAGGAGCAATATCATCTTCAAGTTGTGAAAGTGCTCTGCTAAAACACAGACAGTTAAGAGAAGAAAGGACGACATTGCTTAACTGAAAGACTCAAAATTTCTTTATGCCACGGAAAGTATTTATTTCTTGAAAGAACATAACACACGAACATATTGCCGTGAAGTCAAAACTACTACCACATTCAGCAGGAGTTCTTTCACGACGAGCAAGAGAGATATAATTAAAAATTTACCTTTTCAAATAAGTCAATCTTGCTATTGCCTTCCGAGTGTATTCAAGAAGGACTTTTGATTCCTGCTGCACTTTAGCTCTCTTCTCTTCTACTGCTGTTTTCCGTAAAGAAAGATCTGCCACTGCAACAAGAAAACTACAATGTTTTTTCCTAGTAAGTACAAACGAAATTAAAGTAAGATTTGAAAAAAATTTAATTAGTGAAAAAAGGTGACCCACCTACTTAATTCAGTATCCCGAATATCCAATAAATTTGCAACCTTTGCAAGAACATGTGCAGATGAAACCACATTAGATGGTAAACTCTCTTGTGCCAATCCCACACTCTCCAGTATCTCTCTCATCCTTGCAGCTGCAATCACAAACACACAATCAGCTCACTCGGACAAAAACCTCAATTTTCAACCAAGGTTATGTTTGATATGGAGGAAAACGATTTTCATATTTTCCATGTTTCGTTGGCTTAACATGTTTTGAAAAATATTTTCCTTATGAACACATTTTCCTCTAATTTTTGAACAATGACTTCCCTAGCAAGAGAAGGTAAAACATTTTCTGAAACTCTCACATTGATAGTTTCAATCCTCCCACCACCTCCCCCAACCCCTGAACTCCTCTTCGCCCGCACACCTAATACCCCCCGGACCCCAATCCCACCCCTCCACCCTCTCCCACTCAACCCCCAACTCTCCATAGGGGGGCGTAGTTTATACATAAATGCTCTTGGGATAATATTTTATGCTTATAGTTACCAAACACCAGAAATAAGGAAGAAAACCACTTATTTTCTAGGAAATCATCTTTTAGGATTAAACTGAAAATATGACCTTGGGACCGGTACTCAGCTGCCTTTTGACGGTAATCATTGGCAACAATAACAGCAGCTTGAGTTTTGGCTTGTGATAGAGTGGCAATCTTGTGTAATTCAGCGATACTTCTAGGAGTATATTCAAAATCAGGGACATCTTTACCCACTGCGTCAAATTGGGAAGTAAGCCAAGATTTCACTTCAGCAATTCGATTAGCATCAAAACCACTACTTTTTGATGCTTCTGTAGTACCAGAAGGATCAAGTACCCCGGCTATATCACTCATCTCTATAATATAGGAAAAGAAGCAAAAAACCTAGGGCGCTGAATTGTAGAGAAAGATACTGATTTCAAAGGAGAATGAGCGATTCTCTGGAGGTTTGAAGCTTTAATTGTTAGCGTTGAAACAGTGAGGCGAAGAGAGTAGTTGATCGGTTCACGAATATAAATCTTCAATTTGAATTTGGAAATATGAGGGGAGAGTTTTGAGAACTGAGAGGAAAGGAGTGTCTCTGGGACCTAAATGCAGAAAGAGAAAACATTTTGGGGCATTTGCGTAAAAAGGTTCTTTCAAAAATTTCCTAATATATTTGCCTATACTAAATTTGCCACAAACACCAGAAGAACTACCAAAAAGTACGACCTGCCAAATAGTTTCCTTTCACATTCCTTCCTTCGCGAGGAGTCCCGCTACTTGATTCTGCCCGGGGAGCTAAAAGCTCGGGCATCGATTAGGCTTTCGGACAAGACTACTTACTCCAGTAGGTTAGTAACCTATCTCTTCCGCTTTTAGGCGAGTCTTTTGAAGGGAGAGTTGAGCGGAACCAGGCATAAGGAGCAACAATCGCTATTGATAGTTCTCATGCTAGGGGAACGTCAGGAGGGGGACATGCTCTATGTCCACTGATTCTGTTTAGTACAGTAAATTTGGTCGAACCCATATTTGCTCAAATAATATATACAAATACTAAATCAAGAACGCATAAAGTTGTTGTCGATCTAAAATTAAAATTCTGACTCTGCCTCTGAATTCTGCTCACAATAGTTGTACTTAACGGCCGGGTTTTCCAACCTCTCCACCAGCAACCTCCACCAAAAAATGATTGGGTGATAAATAAAATTATCATTATTCATCATTTTAATTACTTCAACTGGAATCTTCTGAAGGCTTGATGTGCCTCAAAGACATGGAGGTACTAAGTTGTCTTTTGCTAGAGTTCAGTTCAATGTTGTTAATCATTTAAAATGGATTGTCTCTAAACAGAATATTCCATTTGATATTGTTGAGTTGTCCCACGTTTGGTGGGATTTAAGGTCTTTGGTCTCCTTATATGGTCTTGGGCAATCCTCATCTCATAAGCTAGCTTTTGGGTTTTAGTTAGGCCCGTGGTCTATTTATCATGGTATCAGAGCCAGGCCCATCCCAATTATTGTTACCGATGTTGGGCCCCCATTTATGTTGTCCACGCTCCAGAGTGCAGGTTTCGACGTGAGGGGGTGTGTTGAGTTGTCCCACATCGGTGGGATTTGAGGTCTTTGGTCTCCCTATATGGTCTTCGGCAATACTCATCTCATAAGCTAGCTTTTGGGGTTGAGTTAGGCCTAAGGTCCATTTATCAGATATGTCTATTACTTGGCATAGGCTTTGTATTTATTTTTTATCTCTACTTCTTAGAGTCAAGTGTATTATTGTGATATGGGAAAAACTTGCATTTGGGTTGGTGAAGATGAATACTGATGGTAGTAGGCTGAGTGACAATATGATTGGTTTTGAAGGTATTGTTAGGGATCTCGGAGGAGACTTAATTATGGCATTTTCATATACTATTGGTTGTGACATTGACAACATGGCTAAAGCTTCAGCAGTTTAACTGAGATTGAGATGGTGTCATTCAAATGGCTTTGACAGGATTCTCTTTTGACTATTACACCGGGATCGCGTTCGAGGGTCGGTAGTCAAGTCTGGATATTAAAAATCGACAAAACAAAACACTCTGTAAAAAATGCACTGCCACGGCGCATGGGGCGGCCCGGCAGTGGAAGTTTCCGTTGTCTGTCAGAACCTGCTTTCTGAACTTCTCCACTAGCGCCCTGCATGGGGCGATTTTTCTCAGAGTAGTTTGTCGTGTTTCGGCTTGGAAAAGGTAATTTCGTCTAGACCCACTCCTACAGGGTATAAATACACCAAAAATTTTTTTTTTGAAGGGACTTTTGACATAGGAACCTTTGAGAGAGCATTGGAGGCTACAAGACACGGGATTCCATCAATTAAAAACGGGAGTTTGAATTGTAACATTAGATCGATGTTTTCTAATTCTTTAGTTATATTTGTGATGATTTACTTCATGATTATGGAGTAAATTCCTTTAGGGTTTGACTGATATGACGTTGTGATAAATATTTGTGGATTTTAACTCTAGCTCATGCTTGAATTCGTTTATGGAGTTTTGAATTGTTGCAACTTTATTCATCAATTTATTTAATCGAAAGAGGAATATCTTGGTGATTATCTTTGTATTATTTTGTTTGATTTAATTCATTGATTCTTTTAAGTAATCGGAAGTGCTTGTTGAATTGTTGATTAAATCAAGTTAGGAGAATATTCGAGAGACGTTTCCCTAAGGATCAATCCATTAACGCGTGCTTGCATGCTTCACATTGCTTATATTAGTTCACCTCGTAGAGTTAAGATTTAATCGAGAGAGGAGTCTTATCCCTCACATTGATAAGAAATCACTCAACGAATTCTCAATTCCTTGCTGTCAATTGTCAATTGCGTTGTTTTAATAGTTAAACTTAGATCATAATCATTTAACTCAAGTATTGATCCTTTCTCAATAAATAAATGACACTTGTTAACCTTATTTAACTGTAACTATTGATCTTTAATCATAATTATCTTTCATTTGTTTACACGTAATCTTAAATAATAATATCAAAATAATACTACTTACTTAATATTCTAACTATTTCCGTTAAGATCTTAACGATATGTTTAATTAATCGAAAAGAATTAACAGTACCGTAGAAAGCAAATGAAGTGTAAAACAGTAGGGTACCCAAATCTCCTTTTTTCTTCATACATAAAAAAATAAAAATAAAAAATAAAAAACATGTTTTGCTTAGGTGAGAGCATTGCTATTATATTAATCAAATAATTTTTCTGAATGTATTATAATAATTACAGTTTTTATTGGTTTTTCCAAAGCTTTGTAAAATCTAGTAAATTTTTACAATTTTCAGTTGTTTCTCGACTCTCCTCCTCAGTATAAATAATCCCTTATACTTGCCCTTCTTCCCGTACTAACTTTCAGAATTACTCTTTTGATCTTTAACGGAGAAATAAAAGTATGGACACACAAGATGCGGAATGCTAGAAGATGATAACGCTAGTTATATTACGTGGCGCCTTCCTGAGATTCTTTGGAAGGACAACGTAAGGCTAAGCAATCGAGTCAGTACGATAGCTGTTCGCCAGCTGAGGTCCCCTCCGTACACTAGACTAGATTGTCAGTGTCGTACGGGAAAACCAACATCGTGAGCAACGAGAGAAATGAGAGCAGTAATTGATGATGAATGCTAATTGTATTGATAATGATGAAAGCTATTACAAAGCTAATGCGGTGTCGAGGGGGAGAGACACCAGTATAGAGAATGATTGCTTGCTTGAATGTTTGAATGCTTGATCCCCCTAATAATGCTTAAAAAAATAAACCTAAGTTACAAGAGTTGACCTATGAAAGCTGTAGATGCATACTGAATGTAAAATGAAGTAAACCTACTCTATATTTACAATGAAAGGACTTAGAATTCTACAAGGTAGAAACAAATCTAATGGCAGCAACTTCGTCTTGAGCATCAGGGTCTGCGCGCGCGTTGCTGTTGGCGCGCGCGACACTATTTGTGTCTGCCTGCGGCTCGGCGCTGGCGCTTGGATCATGAGGGATGCGCGCGACATTGTCTGTGCACACGGCATTGTCTGTGCGCACGGCATTATCTATGCGCGCGGCGCTGTTGGCACTCGCAAGCCGCTAGGCGCCGGCAAGGAGTTTTGGTGGGCCGACAGAGGCACATGCGCGCATGTCACTTGGCGCTGCCGAGACCACGGGGCCGACCGTGGCGCTAGGCTTTGAGAGGCTTGCCAGGATGCCTTGGGGCGTGTCCAAAGGGTCATGAAGCGAGGCTGAAAAGCAGCCCATGACAGTTATTCCGATTCTCTACATAATATTTTTTGTTTATTAAAATTAAGACATTCTTAAAACTCCTAATAAACTTTTGCTTATCTCTCATGGTTAACTTAACTAAATTTGGTGTAAGCACCCGGCACGAGTAAGTTTTTACCTAATCATGGTAGGGGTCAATGTCGAAACCCCCCAATATCATAAGATGTGAAAGCTCGGGTCATTGAATTTGAAAAAAAAAAGCCCCATAGATCTTTAAATTTTTTAATTTATAAATTAATAGAATAGTATAATAACCACAAAAAATATATAAAGTATATTGAAAGCTTAAGAGATTAAAAAGAACAAAAAAATCACAAAAACAAAATATCTAGTATTGTTTATAAATATAAATAATGCAATAGTAATTAAGTTACTATAAGATAAAAATTAATTATTATGTTTTATCTTTTAAACGATTAAAAGATCACAATACTTTTAAAATATATTATCAAATTACACAGTTTACCAATGTAAAAATTAATAATCAATAAACTCACTCAATACTATAATTTAAAATATTACTCCTCATGAGTAAACATAAAATTGCTTTCAAATAGTAAAATAAAAAAGGTTTGATAATTTTCAGAGACATAGAACTAAAATATAAATACTTGTAGTAAGTGAAGATGTAAATTTTGGTTATTTAAATGATATTCACTCTCCGATATTCTCAATTAGTAATTATATAGTAGTACAACTCATTATTTTGAGTTACTCTCAATCTCCTTTTAGTAGATGGATAGAACTTTTAGTCATTCATTTGTTAAAGAATTTGAGTATCAACAATGATAATTAGGGAATTTGATGCATGATTGTGAACGGTTAGACAAGTCCCGCACGGTGAGCGTTAGGCGTGTTTTGAATGCACAATCGGACGCTTGGAGCGTAATTCTCACAGAATCAAGTCCCACTTAAGCGTCAAAGCGTTTGATAGTACTCCACCTGGGGACACCCGAAGCGATTCCGAAAAAAGCCTTTTAATATTAATATAAAGGACTAGTAATGCTCTATATTAAAGGATAAAGACAATAATTTTAGTCCAAACTCAATGGACAACTTTGAACTTTTTACTTGCTACAATAGGTATAAGCAATAATTTGATAAGTCAAAGGGGTCAAAATAACAAAAAGGAAGCTTACGATACATTCGTTTAAGTGTTCCCGTCGGCAATACACTACTGCAGAGGTCTGATATTTCTCCGTCCAAGTGTCGACTCAACGCCGAGATAAATCACCATTTTTGGTTGAAAAGAAACTTTGGTTTAGTGAACGTCGGATCAGATATGTCGACAGCGACATACCCACCGCCGCCGCCGTACTACAGGCTATATAAGGACTATCTTCAAGACCCAAACTCTGCTCCTGAACCTCCCCCTCCCATTGACGGCACCTATCTCCTCTTTGGTAGCAACTACACTGTATGTAATGTCTCTC
>MCJB01006113.1:193448-206797 GCA_002018475.1 Nicotiana obtusifolia | reverse complement strand
AAAAAAAAAAAAAAAAAAAAATACCCCATGATACCCAATTGCCTACTTGTGCTTAATGTGGTATGTATTTGAATGTATGTTAAGGTGTATTTGAGATTCTTGCTAGCTCTTTTCCTTGAAAGATTTTCTTTTTGTTAATTTTTGAAGATTGAAATACATTCTAATTTGTTCACATATTGCTTTTGGGGTAAAAGTCTGGAATTAATTCAATGCGTTCAGAAAAAAAAATTAATGCAAAAGAGTAAAGGGGGAAATGTCTGATGTTAATATTAAGTTCATTGAGCTATTTAAGTAGCAAAGGTTTGGATTTTATGTATTCCGAAATATGAATGAGGCTTTCAATAAGGCTCTCGCCTTTATCTTATATTATATTGAACTGGATTGGGTAAATGACTTTTTATCAAGAATATTTTTTCTGGTCAGTCCTCTGTGCTTGTCTTTTGTGAATTTGTTTGTCAGTTGTGTTTCTGAAATTAAGTTGTGCCCGGTGGTTTTTGTTTGATGACTATGTACAAGTGGCTCAGTATTGTTTTTGTCATTGGTTGCAGACTGATGATGTACTCCCAAGTTTGGAAGATCAGGGTGTTCGTCAATTATACCCGAAAGGGCCTAATGTTGGTAAAGTTCTAGACCATCCCATTCCCACTAGATTATATTAGATATGGTGTAGTTGTTTTAACAGGTTCTGGTAGTTGCTGGCTATGCTTGGCTATTAACATACGCCTAGTATTTACGTTTCTTTAGTTACTAACAAGAGAAAACAGTTTGTGCTAGTCTTCCTTTCGTTGATATGGGACATAATTAATGCTACTGTGTTAAATAGTTGACTCTGATGATAAGTTTTCTTCATTTACCTTATTCTCCATTGCTTACTGTAGTTCTGTTCCTCAGCTTTCTCTGAAAGGCTGAATATTCATAAGGCGCTATGCCTTGCCCATCCCCTGTACTAAAAAATTTGGTATGATGAAATAGGAGTGTGTAGTTCCTCCTTCAGTTCGCTGTTGTTGCTGGACATTCTAGAATTGTCCGGTGTCTTTAAAATTTGTATAACTAGTACCATGATAGAATTTTCCCCTCTTTATTTGTTTTAGATGATAATAGCAGTATAGGACACATTAATGCCTCTTATGTTTATTAAGCATTATTTTGCTTTTTGGTTTTGAGCAAATATGTGAGGCAGATATTTTCGGAGAGTCCGAGCAACATTGAATTAAAATCAATTAGGGAGATATCGTTTCCATGTAATTATGTAAAGTTGATTTCTTTCCTATAGTTCAAAATCGGTGTACGTACTATTTAATACGCCCAGTAGCTTGAGGAATATCAAGCAATGCATTCTCCATATTTTCTCCTTTGTATTTATTCATTTCTCATGTGGTATCAGTCAACGACATCAGGGAGGAAAAAAGATCGGAGTGGCCGTATAAGTTGTCGAGAGGGTCAGTCTATTTTCCGCAAGATCAGTTTTCCAGCTATCCTCACTTTAATTTTCGGCGATGTTCCAGCCAGCTCTCCTAAAGGTCAACTTGGCCAAGGAACTCCTTTTTTTTTTTTTTTTTTTTTTTTTTTTTTTTTTTTTTATGACAGTGGCATCAGGCCAGTATGCACGCACCTCGACTATTTCACCAGGTACCTACTACCTCCCACCAGCACAGGTACCGGTACCAGGTAACTCTACCCACCAAGATTTAAGCAGATAAGAAGAAATTATCTAGTATTTTTTTTTTGCCTCCGCGTGGAAAGACCTCATGGTTCTCATCCCACTTCATTGACCACTAGGCTACACCCTTGGTGCAAGAAACTCCTCTATCAAATTTTATCAGAAACTCTGGGTCACTATTCAGCCAATAGAATATTCTAGAATTTTTTCGGCAAAAAAGATGCTTTGGTAGCTTGTTTGGTTTCCCGCCAGAGTTTTGAACTTCTTCTATTCTAATCACCAAGTCACCTTGATTTGGAAACATTGCTTATAAGAAAGTGATCTCACGTTGGGTTGAGCAATATGATGTTTTCCTTATTTGAATAGAAAATAGTTTATTATAAGGTGGCACGGTTTCAAATATCTCCACAACTCTCATCTGCATCTGTTGTCCAACTGGTAACCTAGACCCAGCTGCCTATGTCTCTCAATCTTCCATGCTTGACCCTTGGGTTCATTGACCCAGGAGCTTCTGATCACTTCTCTAGTAATAAATCTCTTTCCTCAACTATATTTATGTTCGAAATCCCTTCCAACAGTCACGCATTATTAGATCCCAAATCATCTATCAATTTCTCCTGTTATCTACATACCAGTGTATTTTTTGTACACCAAAAATATGAGTGAAATAAAAAAGATCTTTTTTATGCTTCCAAGCAGAAGCAACAAACACTAAGTGATTTCCTCCCATCTGCATGTAATCAGTTAGATAATGTTAGCGTTAAAACATAGTTGTCTTATATGTGTTCCATTTCTGTTGAACCCCATTCTGCGAAACATATAGGTTTGGAAGTTCCAAATACATGATCATATTCATTCTCAAACCAATTTGCATAACAAGGTCCATTGGGCTTTATGCAAGGAGCAAGAAATGAAATGTAAGCTTCTCTGAAGTAAGACATGCAATTTATAGAATACAACAATACCTAACTGGGAATGTAGTACTTTCAAAAAGATTGCAATTGACATTTCAACATCCAATATGGAATGATAATATATATCCCAACTCCCCGTAGTGTGTCTTGGTGGTCGATGAAGTTGGAGTTGATCATCGGAGACCACAGTTAAATTTAGGTGGTTTCTTTCATTTATCTAAGCCTTGTTGGATGGAAATACCCGGTACCCATGAGAGGTAACAACTAACAAGTACACAATTGATTTGTCGTATCATGTTGATGCTCCAAAATATCCTAGGTAGAAGTTTAGGCAAAGGTTCATTAGGATGAAGGACAGAATAATGAAGACGAGTTTGTAGAGCTGATGATCTGTAGGCTTTAAGTGTTAAGATTTTGTTGGAATAATGGCATCATCAAAAAATGCCAAAAAAGTAGACAAGCAGTATGGAGGACAATTCCTTTGTGTGTTTTATGGTCAATATGGCTGGAAAGAAATAGTGTCTGTTTTGAACGGAGAAGACAACATGTTTTCAGAATTATAAATAGCTGTCTTTTGAACTTGTATTTTTGGTGTAATAGAATTACTATTGAAATGTGGAGCAGTACTTGGACTTTTTAGAAGAGATAGGAGATTTGTAGTTCCCCTGTTAGTGGCAGATGTTGGACTGTTGTAACTCGTACCATCTTGCTACCTTTTTAATAAAATCTAATCTTATCCCAAAAAAAAATGAAGTTAGGTAAAATACAACAAGAACCCCATGCAGAATTGAAAAGGACCATTATAATGGAGTAATAAGGTGCTGGTGATCCTACCTAGTTGATTATTTTTGTACACGATTAACTACTTTATTTTGTTATGGAGCAAGAGGACCAATCGATTGATGGAGTATTTTCTGAAAAGACATGAATCTTCTGAAATGACTCGTAGAATACTCTCTGGCATTGTCACTCTGTAGGGTGCGATTAGAGATTCCAACTTCCATATTAATTTTGACACAGAATTATTTAAATATAGGAAATAGCGAGGACTGACTTTTCATTAATAACTCAAATGTTGCAAATATAATTATAAATAAAGGTGATAAAATAATAGAATTCGAAACTAGTATTAACCCGACTTGATTATTGTTATATATCGTGTAAATAAGTGATATTCTACTATTGGTTAGTTTTGATAAAGAAGTATGTTTTTGATCCCTTAAATTGGCACAGCTCACATTCTATTCATGACATGAAGGAAAAATCAGGAATTACATGTTGAAGCTTAGAGATATAGGGATGACCAAGATACTTATGGTCGTATGGATAAAGAGGAGACTGAGTGGTGGTACATTTAGTAGAAGATGAGGCACTAAAGAGATAATAAGGGTCCCACGAATCATGTCCTTTGCGAGTCCTCCATTATCTAGAACAGAACAGATTGATTACTTAAATATAGAATATTCTATGGACCAAGTAAGTTTCCTGAAAGATATAAGGTTTAATGGCAATTCAGAAACATATAGGAGGAGTTAAGAGTTAAAGTAGAATAATGGGAATTTGATTAACTCATTTGGCCGTAGTTTGGGTGTGATTGGTCGGGGTAATTGTTCTTGATAGAGTTGGAAAAATGCGTTAATAGATATCTGAAGCTTCTAAATTCAGAATCCAGGACCCAATAGATGAAGAGTATTGATGCGTGTAGCTAATTATTGGTTTGTGTGAATGGGATGGTAGACAAGAACTTAGTTGCGTTAAACTTCAAAAGCTAATTAGAAACCAAAATTGGCTGATCTCTTGAACGAGATTTTTGATTTTTGTTCGTATTGCCATTTTTATTAGAAACATAGAACCTGATCAGGATGTTGAAAAACTCAAGGAATGATTTTTTTTCATGATGGTTTGACATAGTAGTGGTGTTGACTGGACTGGATTGATGACGTGGGATTAACAAGACTGTTAATGTGGCACTTGACTGCTTGCCATGTTGCTAAGTGAACTTGACGTAGAGCTGATGTGACACACTGACAGGATCCACGCGCCAAGTGACAAATTTCTATATTCGCGTTGTAGTTGGTAGATTCGTTCCGATGACAGATTCGCATAAGTATTGAAGTATGGAACGGTGACTGTACTATCTTCACTAGAAATGTTGGCCTAACTTTTCTGGAACATGTATCATGTGAAACAAGGGAAGAAAGGAGAGGAGTCTTACATTGAGTAAGTAACAATGTACAAACAAAAAAGATAACTCCCCGCGTGAGCGTTTTTTGACACATAAAATAGTTATTTTCTAATTCAAATATTTGAGTAAATATTCTGCTATTACATACAAAGTGTATATAGAATATTTGTTGATAACTATATTCTATAATACAATGAATTTATCCAATGTTTTAACACCGTCCCGCAACGCTGACTCGCCCTTGTTCCTCAGCATATCTATTTTTTGTCAATTTCATGGTTTCGTGGTGAGTTCAGATCCATCTCTTGTAAAATCTAAACCCAGTAGCCAAACTAGCCGTCATCAACCAAAACTATTCTTGGTACTTTGCTACCTTCATCATCCAACACATTGATACCTCGGTAAAGATCATTAAAGCCACCGCCATATCACCTATTTATTGGAGGACTCCATATATGGCAAATGTATATTCCTACAATTTTTCAGTACCCGCATTTTCTCTCTTCTAATAATAAAGTAAAGAATGAGCACCAGTCAAGCAACCAAAAAGCCTCCCAAAATCGTCAACCTTCGTCCAAATTCTCTTTGCTTCTTCTTTTGACAAGAGTTTGAACAGAATTTGGACTTCACCGAGGGTAGAAATTTGACTCGTGGCATCATTCTTCATGTCCTTGTCTCTCAATATTTCACCATTTTCAGTGGCCCAATCTTCGACTGAGAGTACTGAAGGATCAGTTCGAAAGCCTAGTCCATTTTTAGTTTCTATTTGTGAGACCGACAGGATCGTGTCTCTTGAAATCTTCCTTTTTCGGCCCTCCATTTGAACAGCTCTGGTTGCTCGGCAGCTGTGTTATAAGAATTCACTGCCTTCTCTGTCATCTTACGGATATTTTCGGCAAGTGCAAGGTGCGTGAAAGAGCCAATCACACTTCATATCATATTCTAGGCTTAAGCTAGTATGTGATCAATAGATCTCACCCACTGATTGAATTGATTCAGGAGTCAGGACAGAATTGGATAGAGAGTTGCCTCAGTGTTGAAAGAGAAGAGCTTTCTCTGTTTCTCCTCAGCTAAGCAAACAATTGATATAAATGAATCGTTTATTAGACCCAGATCCCATATTTTTTTCGGATCTTTACTATTAGGCACATTCTTTTTGTGTCTCATCATGTATCGTCCTGCATTTGACATACCGAGTCTGCATGGAGCATTTCGCTCATATTTATTTCCTGTTTTGTAAGTTCCAAGTAGATATTCTCTATAAGGTTAAACTACATTGTTATCATTGCTGTTCTCTTTGCCTGAGCTTGTGACTGGAATGAAGAATAGGGAAATCTAATGAGAATTTCATATCCTCTAGAAACTGCTTCTTGTTTTTGGGGCGGGGATCTAGGATGTTGCACATTGCATTAGTTGCAAAGTAGGAGTCATTTAGGTTATGCAAACTCTTAGACAAAAGATATGCAACTTTCTGAGCACCTACGGATTGCAAAAATTATGTTACAGAATCTGTTCCCCAGTTGAAAGGATGTACCATGATGTCCCTATTATAGGATAATGCTACATATGGGATGTTGCCAGAGATAATTTTAGATTCTATTTATCACTTGTCAGAAAAGTAATCTTTCTGATTTTGCTGATTCATATTACAGATTTCAAGAAAGAACTAAGAGCACTTAACAGAGAATTGCAGCTGCATATATTGGAGCTTGCTGATGTACTTGTGGAGCGCCCTTCACAATATGCCAGGAGAGTGGAAGAGATATCTCTTATATTCAAGAACTTGCACCACCTACTCAATTCTTTGCGTCCTCACCAGGTGAACATTGGTGAATCGAAGTTTCCGAATATTCCCTGGTTTTAGCATGGATGGAAGATAGATAGTTTACCTTGGTTTCTTTCTTTTATAGGCTCGAGCTACACTTATCCATATTCTAGAACTTCAAATACAGCGACGTAAACAAGCGATAGAGGATATCAAGCGGTATGATGTGTTTTTCATGTTCTTTTTATCATATATTTTAGCTTCTTCCTTCATTAGATTTTGCTTAAAACTAGGGAGTTTGTTAAATGAGAAGTGTCTACCTAGTTGTGCTGCAACAAACAGGTATTGTAAGTGAAAGAAACAATTTAAGCTTGCTTCAGTCGCTTTCTCTTTCATTTTTTTTTTTTTTTTTGTGAGAATGGAGCACTTTCAGTTATGATTATATATGTCATTACTGTATCACTACCTATTAAAAAAAAGAAATATGTATTTACTGTTACACTGATAATGTAAATTAAATTCACAGGTCGTTGGAGTCAACGTAGACTGTTCGGTTCTTTTCTTTTTTATTTTTGTTTTAACTTTGCTTTATCTTGTTCTTTTTCTTTAGTCCTTTTATTCAACTAATACCAAGAGAAAGATGGATTTTACTGGCTATAATTAACTATAACAAAATTCTGTCAAATGATTGTTTTTAAATTTCATGAAATTTTTGGTATTCATGCTTTCTTGAGCCGATGGTCTATTGGAATCAGCTTCTTTATCCTCACAAGATAGGGGTAAGGTATGCGTACACACTACCCTCTCCAGACCCCACGGTGTGGGATAATATTGGGTATGCTGCTGTTGTTGAAGTTTTTGGGGAATGACGACCGTTATATGTGGTGTGCCCCACATTTATATGTGTGGCAAGCTAGAGGGGAAGGTACTGGAAAGCCGTTAAAGGCAAAGAGAAATCAGGTATACAATTTCGTAGAGCTAGGTTCTAATTGTTTATTTACTATTTAGTAGACAATAGCCCTACTTGTACGGATGATTGGGTGGGAAGGAACTCTTTTTTAAAAAAAAGATGAAATAGGGCGTTTCATTAAAAAAGGCATCAAGAAGATGCAAAGTTTAAAAAAAAAAAAGCACTATAGGCTAGAGCACAAATATACTGTGTAGTTTGTGAGGATGTTGATGGAGCAGTATCGGGAGAGGAAGGGGGACCTGCATATCGTGTTCATCGATTTAGAAAAAGCTTATGATAAAGTCCCAAGGGAGGTTCTATGGAGATGTTTGGAGGTTAGTGGTGTTCCGGTTGCGTACATTAGGGTGATTAAGGATATGTACGATGGAGCGAAGACTCGGGTGAGGACTGTGGGAGGAGACTCGGACTATTTTCCTGTGATGATGGGGTTACATGGTGTTCATTGTTTAGAAAAAGGTTACGATAAAGTCCCAAGGGAGGTTCTATGGAGATGTCTGGAGGTTAGTGGTGTTGCGGTTGCGTACATTAGGGTGATTAAGGATATGTGCAATGGAGCGAAAACTCGGGTGAGGACGATGGGAGGAGACTCAGACTATTTTCCTGTGATGATAGGGTTACATCAGGGTTCAGCTCTTAGCTCATTTTTATTTGCCCTAGCGATGGACGTGCTGACGCGCCACATCCAGGGGGAGGTGCCATGGTGTATGTTATTTGCAGATGAAATAGTGCTAATCGAGTAGGGGCAGAGCGATAGGGCCAGTCAGATGACTGGGCTGTTTATTGTTATTTTTCGGACGAAGATGATGCCGGGTAAATGGAGGTGGAGTACTGTAGGCGCATCAATTAGGTACTGGAGTATGGTGTCTATATTCGACAACCAGTTTGGGTTCATGCCGGGTTGTTCTACTACAGAAGCTATCCGCCTTATTAGGAGGTTGGCGGAGCAATACAGGGATATGAAGAAGGATCTGCACATGGTATTTATTGCTCTGGAGAAAGCGTATGACAAGGTTCCAGAGAGGTTCTCTAGAGATGCTTGATGGCAAAAGGTGTGCCAGTTGCCTACATTATGGCGATTAAGGACATGTATGAAGGAGCTAAGACTCGGGTTAAGACAGTAGGAGATGACTCGAAGCATTTTTCGATTATTATGGGGTTACACCAAGGATCTGCGCTCAGCCTGTTCTTATTTGCCTCGGGATGGACGCACTAACACACCATATTCAAAGGGAGGTGCCATGGTATATGCTATTTGCTGACGATATAGTTCTGATTGATGAGACGCCAGGCGGTATTAGCGAGAGGCTGGAGGTTTGGAGACAAGCCATTAAGTCTAAGGGTTTCAAGCTGAGCAGGACTATGACGGAATACTTGGAGCGCAAGTATAGCGCCGAGCCGAGGGAAGCGGGCATGGACGTGAGGCTTGAATTACAGGTCATCCCCAGTAGAGGCAGTTTCAAGTACCTTGGGTTGGTTATCCAAGGGGATGGGGAGATCGACGAGGATGTCACACACCGTATTGGGGTGGGGTGGATGAAGTGTAGGTTAGCATCTGGAGTCCTGTGTGACAAGAAAGTGCCATCGATACTCAAAGGTAAGTCTTATAGAGCGGTGGTTAGACCGGCCATGGTGTATGGGGCTGAGTGTTGGCCATTTAAGAACTCACATATCCAGAAAATGAAAGTAACAAAAATAGGATGTTTGGCACATCCAGGATGGATAAGATTAAGAATGATGATATTCGGGAGAAGGTGGACGTGGCTCTCATTGATGACAACATGCGGGAAGCGAGACTCAAATGGTTCGGGCACGTACAGAGGAGAAGCCCAGATGCACCGGTGAGTAGGTGTGAGCGGCTGGCTTTGGAAGGCATGAGAAGAGGTAGAGGGCGGCCTAAGAAGTATAGGGGAGAGGTGATCAGGTAGGACATGGCGTGGCTTCAGATTTCCCAGGACATGGCCCTTGATAGGAAGTTGTGGAGGTCGAGTATTAGGGTTGTAGGGTAGGAGGTAGTTGCGCCTATTTCTGCTTCGTAACTATGTAAGGCTAGTTTGATAGGATTTTTGTCTTAGACTGCTAGTGGTTAATGATATGTTCTCACTACTCTTTCGTTTTTCATAGTGCCGGATCTACTTACTGGTTATTGCTATTGCTTTTCACTTATTTTCTGGTTTTTATGATGCTCTTATTATTCCTTTGGTTTCTGTTGATGGTACTGATATATTGTCTCTTTTCGTCTTCTTGAGTCGCGGGTCTTTCGGATACAGCCTCTCTACTCCCTTGGGGTAGGGGTAAGGTCTACGTACACACTACCCTCCCCAGACCCCACTAGTGAAATTTTACTAGGTCGTTGTTGTTGTAGTTGTATAGTGCTAATCGATGAGGTGCGCTGTGGGGTTAACGATCGGCTGGAGCTGTGGAGGCAGACCCTAGAGTCTAAAGGTTTCAAGTTGAGTAAGACAAAAACTGAATACTTAGAGTGCAAGTTTAGTGTGGTGTGGGGACGCAGGAAACAGAAGTGAAAGTGAAGCTTGATACACAAGTCATCCCAAGAGAGAGAGTTCCAAATATCTTGGGTTTGTTATTCAGGGGAACGGGGAGATTGACGAGGATGTTACGCATCATGTTGGAGCGGGGTGGATGAAATGGAGGCTTGCGTCTGGTGTTTTGTGTGATAGAAATGTGCCACCAAGACTTAAGGGCAAGTTCTACAGAGTAGTAGTTAGGCCGACTATGTTGTATGGAGCTGAGTGTTGGCCAGTCAAGAACCCTCATGTACAGAAGATGAAAGTAGCAGAGATGAGTATGTTGAGATGGATGCGTGAGCATACCAGGAAAGACCAGATTAGGAATGAAGTTTTTAGGGACAAGGTGGGTGTAGCTCCTGTGAAAGACAAGTTGCGGGAATCGAGGCTGAGATGGTTCGGGCATGTGAAGAGGAGAACACTGATGTCCCGGTGAGGAAATGTGAGAGGTTGACCATGGATGGTCAGAGGAGAGGTAGAGGGAGGCCTAGGAAGTACTGGGGAGAAGTGATTAGGCAAGACATGACATTACTTCAGCTTACCGAAGACATGACCCTTGATAGGAAGGTGTGGACGTCGAGAATTAGAATTGTGAGTTGACAGGTAGTCGAGAGTCTTTTCTACTCATACTAGTAGTATTAGTACTAGTCTTATATTCTCCTATTCCGAGTTCTTTGTTGTTAGACGATGTGGCATTATTGCCGGTAGTTTTCGCACTTCTCTTATAGCTTCGTATTCCTAGATTCTTTACTATTACATGTTGTGCTATTTGTTTCTGTTATTTTATTTCCTTGCCATTGTTACTGTTTGTTTATTGTGTCTTTTTCATTGTTCTTGACCCGAGGATCTATCGGAAACAATCTCCCTTCCTTCATAAGGTAAGGGTAAGGTCTGTGTACACATTACACTCCCCAGACCCCACGCGTGAGATTGCACTGAGTTTGTTGTTGTTGTTGTAGTTTGTTAGCCCTTTACATTGTGTCAGTCAAAAAATCAGGGAACTATCAAAGTCAAAAAAGGGTCAAAGCTAATTACAGGAGTTAAGTTTTTGTCCAACAAAAAAGGTTAAGCAAACAGCTAGCTTTAAGAGAGTGAATTGGAGTTGAGGTCCCATCAAAACATCTATGATTCCTCTCATTCCACAGGCACCAGAAAATAACTGCAAGGATCATCACCAAGATCTTGTTGATGGTCTTGTGAACTCTCCCTAGGCTCCAGCTTGCATATGCTTCACTTATATGCTGTGGCATGACCCACAAAATGCCACAGATGGCATAGAACATATTCCATAATTCCTTGGCCACTCTACAATGGAAGAATTGGTGGTACTGACTGTCTCAAAACTGCTTTGACACATATAGCATCTGTTAACCAGTTGAAATCCCCTTCTGTTGAGGTTGTCTTGTGTTAAACAGGCTTCCTTAAGAGCAATCCAGCTGAAGCATATGACCTTAGTATGCAGTTTGGTCTTCCAGATTAGTTTCCAAGGCCGGGAATCCAATTATTTGATTTTGAGAACATAAAGCTGGTAACAATGCTGTTGTGTCCCCTAATCATTCTGTCAGCCTTAGTTTCATCAATGGTGCACCTCTCCATACTTGCTAGCAGTTCTAACAGACTATCTATTTCCCAATCCTGAACATATCTTCTGAATAAAACATTCCAGCTGTTCCCAACATCTGTTTTGAGCAATGGAGGAATTCTTATCTTGGCCAATCTGAAACAAATTTGGGTATACCTCCGTGAGTGGAGTATTGTTTGACCATTTATCCGTCCAGAAACTAATGTTTAAACCATTCCCTGCTTTGAAAGATACCTGACCAAAAAATCCATTTCCCAGCTTGCTGATGTGTTGCCAAGGACTAACCCCATGAGATGTAGTAGATGTTTTTGTTCTCCAGTTGTCCCTTCTATCGTGTTTAGCAAAATAATCACTTCCTTCCAAAGGCTTGTCTCATCTGTACCAAACCTCCATAGCCATTTCATGAGCAGATTTTGTTGTGTAAGGCCAAGTCTCTAATACCCAGTCCGCGATTGCTTTTCGATTGTGTGACTTTGGACCGTTTGGTAAGATGGTGTTTGTGAGAGCTGCTGTTTCCTTCCCAAAAGTAGGTTCCTCCTGATCTGGTCTTGTCTAGCTGCTTAAGTACCTTGCTAGGAATGGGGAACAGTGAAGGAACTCTTTCATACATAGAAAGTATAGCATACCTCATGTATACTAGGCATTTTTTGGCAAATTAAATACTTTTGCAGTCGGTAATTAAAAGAAGTGTCCCTCACTTCATTTTATCTTGGTAAGAGGGATAAAATCCCAGCTAGGAGACAATGTTCACATTGAATTTGGATACCTCCTCAGATCAGTGGGTTCTTTGTGATATCCCTTTTTAACTGTTACAGCGCTTGAGTCTGTTGTTAATAGATTAAAATCTCCTAGTTCTCACTTACAATTAAAATCATCCTTTTATCTTTTTTTAGGCGAGACGACCAGCTTTAACAGCTAGTCTTGCCCTGCTAATCATCCTTGTAGGGTTTGGATGTCTAACTCAGCCTTTAGATGCTTGAAGTTCCTTTGACTTATTTACTTTTGTCATCAGCAGATGGTTTCTGCCCGTGCTAAAGTACTTTTATTGGAGACAAATGTGTTGCACCTTATGCTTTTGCTCCTTTATTCTGTGAAAATCTCCTATAAGTTTTGGTGTGAAAAATACCAAGCATACTTCTAGTTTAATTCATTCAATTAATGCAGCAATATCATGGAATTGCGTTGTGATTTTGTATCTGTTGGCTTGTATAGGGGCATAAATTTTCTCTATCTTGTCTTTTTATTCTTTGATAATATGGTATTTAAGTTGTGATGTTGGTTTTCTATTTGCTTGTATAGGAGAAGGGAAGAAGCTCAGAAGCTTTTAAAGGAGGCACTTGGTACCCTCGAGGGACAGTAGCATGCTCTTCGCACACTCAGCTGGCACAGCAGACTTGACAAATTTCTGGACAACTAGAGTTTCCAGGATGCTTTGTAAGCCTACGTGTTTCTTGTACATCAAAAGTAGCAAATGTTATATTAGCATACAATTCTTGTGTAGCTATCTGGTCATATTAGGTTTGAGGACATGTTGATGGTGGCATAGATTGCTGACACTCCATAACCTGATCAAACATTGTTGGAGAGTGGAGACTGATTTCTCCAAGAAAAAAGATGTTTTTGTTAGACTGGAGAAAGCAACAAATGGTATGTTCCTTCCTCCTATTCCCTGTCTGGGCTAGAAATACATGAGCAGTCAAATTTTCATATTGAGTTCCCAATGGGGAAACCCCCCCCCCCCCCCCCCC
>MCJB01006113.1:150636-193428 GCA_002018475.1 Nicotiana obtusifolia | reverse complement strand
CCAAAAAATAAAATAAAAAAAATCCATGCTTAACGTTTCCCTAAAATAACAAGAGTGAGGAAGAGTTCCACTATTGCATTATCCGATAATAGGAAAAAAAAAGTAATACATGTATTTGAACAAATTGCTCAAGTTGTAACCAATGTTGTAAGCTACTGAGTTTCTTTATTTTCCCAATTTCGTAACCTCTTCTCCTTGCACCACCTTCATTCCTATAAAATGGCAACTATTGGTGCTTACGATATTTATCATCATCATACTATACTAAAAGTAAAGTAGGAACTTACCAAGTCTAAAGTTAATTTACAGAAATGTCCTTTAAAAGCAGCTATATGACCATTTTGTCCTAGAGCAACAACAACATACCAAGTATATTTCTACAAGTGGGGTGTAGGGAGGGTAGTATGTACGTAGACCTTACTTCTACCTTGTAAAAGTAGAAAGGCTGTTTTCGAAAGATCTTCGGTTCAATAAAGCAAAAACACATTAGTTATGACAAAGGATTATGGAAAGCAAGATAGTAGCAACAACCAGAAAAAAATAAAAGGGAAGCAAAGAAAACATCAGGTAATAATATCAATTTAAAAATAGGGAACACGAGGATACCAATAATACTGCTGCTATAGAAGGAAGTACAAGTTTGGAAAGGAAAGACTCTCGGCTACTTACTTACCATCCTAATTCTCGACCTCTACACCCTCCTATCAAGGGTCAGGTCCTCGATAAGCTGAAGATGTACTATTTCCTGTCTGATCACCTCTTTGCAATATTTCTTCGGCCTACCTCTACCTCTCCTTGAACCCGCCATAGCCTACCTCTCACACCTTCTCACTAGGCCATCTGTGCCTCTCCTCTTTACGTGTCCGAACCATCTCATCCTCGCTTTCCGTATTTTGTCCACCACACATGCCACTCCCACCTTAGTTTGAATATTTTCATTCCACATCTTATTTCTCCTAGTATGACCACACAAGAAAAAAGAACTGCAAAAAAAAAAAAAAAATAGTTGCAAAAAAAGAACTGCTTCTCAGCTCTAAATTTTCTTAATTATTGTTCATAATGTTTTCAAATTTTAGTTTTATTCTTTCATCTTCCAAGGCTGTAAGTAATGCAGGCAGTCAGCTGTAAATTTCTTTTATCACGTTTCAGTTTTGTTTTCATAGCCCTTTCACATTCTTCATTTCATTCTATACAATTTCACATCAGATTGTCTAATCACTATATCACATTTCTCTTGTTTTTATAAAAAATTCTATTTTTCCCAAAACACATTGGTTTTGTCGCTTCCCCTACTTCGCTTTGCAGCATTTCACACGTTTACTTTTTTGACTTGTCTCGGTATCTTTTCCTGTACTCTCCGTTCGTTTTTACTTGTTCAGTATTTTAAAAATAAATTTTTATTTTTATTTATCTACTTTCACATATCAAAAAATAATAATTTATTTTTTCTATTTTGCCATTAGCATTAATTATTCATTTCAAAACTTTTTTCAAATCTATTAAGACTATACACCAATTAATATAGATATCATAGTAAATTATGTATTTTATTTATTATTTTTTAAGAGTATGTAAAGTCAATAATAAACAAATAAAAGCGGAGGAAAGAGTATACTACTACTAGGATAAAATATCTTATCTTCTTTTACTATGTCTAATTCATGGTTCGTTTTAGATTCTGATATTTTGCGTATGGGTAAATGTGTACATGGAGAAAAAGATGTTTTTTCTTTCCTTTTCAACTTTTACATTGCAAGTTGCATGTGAATTTTTTTTACTATATGATACTAGAAGATCTTTCTTTTTTCTTTTTTTGTATGTTAATTTTATCGTATGATTTGTGATGTCTCTCTAAACTCTTAGAAGGTTCTATATCTGTCACGTCAGAAATTCATTATAGGTCGTGATTGCGACTAACTACGTCGTCATCAGGCAAATTAATAGTGATCGATCAACTTAATTACTCATTTCAATTACTTTAAAATCATAATTCCCATTAATAAGTAGTGTAAAATCTAGCGCTTGTAGAAATCCGTGATTTTATTTTTCAATTCCGTATAAGGTATAAATCATAAGATAAATAATAATAATTACGCAAACTACAATAATGAACATCCAGTAGGTACCCCAAGACCCGGTGTCACAAGTGCATGAGTATCAAGTAGGAAATATAATAAAAATACAACATCATCTCAAATACAAGTTAGACAGGAGAAAATAAATAACTCTGATGGAGACTCTATATGCTGCGAATCGTAACATGGAATGCAGCTCACGGTAAAGTCCCCGCAATAGTTGCGCCTTTGCGTCCAAAAGACCCCCCAGACATATATGTATCTGCACAATAAGTGCAGCATTAGTATGTAAATCAACGCAAATCCAGTAAGTATCTCGCCTAACCCCAGAGAAGTAGTGACGAGGAGTCGACATCGACACTTACTAGTGGTCCAATAAATCAAATACAATAGGAAGTAAACAGATGTGAGGCAGAGTAAATAAACGAAATAAAGAAGTATAAATACATGGTACAATCCTGCTCTTAATAATAAACTCAAGCTCTCAGTTAGCAGGTACCTCCTCATATATGTATAAAAGGGATCTCACCAGACAGGCCGTCACAGTTCAAATCAGGAAAACTCACAGATACACTGGTTTCTTGACAAATATTAAGCACGATTTCATAAGAGTATCTTATAGAAATGTCGAGGTGTACGGCCCGATCCTATCATAATGTGTGCACTGCCGAGGTCGAATGACACGAACCATAGATATATCTATTATATTGCCGAGGCGAACGGCCCCCTCCCAAAAGAGTGTGGTACATAATCCTGCCAAGGCGAACGGCCCGATCCCAAAATAATGTGCGCATTGTCGAGGGTTGAAAGGCACAAATCATAGATGCATTTATTATTCTGCCGAGGCGAACGACCCGATCCCATTAGAATAAGAAGCTTTAATGGGTCCTTGATCCCGTTCACAAATAAATGTGTGAGTTGTGAATTTTAAGGAAGCTTTCCGATGAAAACGCACAACGCGAGAGAAATTCGTAAGGGGTGCACAATTATTCCGAGGCTAAATCAAGTAGCGCGTCTAATCTCTACAATAGCAAGTCTAACACCCTAAGCAAGTATAGTCTCAAGTTGTAACGTAAAATAAAGGAACTAAACGAGCAAAGATAAATCCAATAGTACAATTATAGCATGGCGCGAACCTAAGTCTACCCGAACATAACACGAATCTAGTTACGTTTCGGACTCTTGTCACCTCGTGCATATGTAGCCCCCGCAACAAGTAGCACATAACAAATACATCACCTAGGGGTAGCTTCCCCTCTCACAGGGTTAGACAGGAGAGTTACCTCGCTCCGAAGTTACATAATCGGCTCCAACGTCTCTCTAACACCTCGAATCGATGGCCATCATTCCAAAACTAGTCAAATAACGTGCAAACCAATCAAAATATACCCCAAAACGTATAATTTAACAATTTATAATGATTCCCAACTCCGCTTAAAAAGTCAACAAAGTCAACCCTTGGGTCCACGTGCCCCAGATTTCGAAATTTTTTGAAGATAAGCTTTACCCAGAACATTACGAACTTAAATATCTAATTTATTCCTAATTCTATTTCCAAAATTGTGGTCAAAATCCAAAATTATCACTTCTAGGTTTCTACCAAATCCCATAATTTTTCCTCTTTAAATACACATATAAACCTTACATTTAGCTCACAACAAGTGAGAAATTACTTACCTTGTGTTGCATGATGAAAACCCCTCAAAAATGGCCCAAAAATCAAGCTCCAAAATCCCAAACGAAAATGACAAAATGACCAAGTTCGATCCCTTATGTTCTGTCCAGTTTCGCTTCTGCGGACAGAATTCTCGCATCTGCGACGTTGCTTCTGCGAACACAAATTCGCATCTGCGAAGTCCACTCGTTAGCAGCCTCATCGCACCTGCGGACTCCTTCCCGCTTCTGCCCAACCGCAGGTGCAAAGCCATAGTCGCCTCTGCGCTCCAGCTCGCTTATGCAAACACTCTGTCGCTTTTGCGAGGCCGCAGAAGCGTTCCATTTTCCGCTTCTGCGAAGCCTTCTCCAGCCAGCCTTCCTCGCTTCTGCGATTCACCGCCTCGCTTCTTGTCACGGCCCAATTTAGGATTGTGACCGACACTTAGGAGCAAGTGCTCTCAAGTAAGCCTCATCGGGAATTTTACAAAAAATCGGACAGGGTTTTGCCTATTTTTGGACCATCCCCAAAAACTTCCCTGTCTCAAATCAACAACCAAACATCCTAATATTATACTAAACAATTGAGAACTTGTCAATTAACCAATACAAGTCTCCACCATAACTAAACCACCAACTAACCACTAGAAATACTAATGTATTTCCAACTTTGATAAATGAGAACGATACTCAACATAAGACTATAATAACGAAAGAATACGCATGACACTAAAATAATGACTATGGAGCGACTCTAAGAGTTCAATGAAAAGGCTATAACAATAAGTAAAATCTCTGCCCACGCGAACAAGTGCGAGGCTCACCGAGAAATATCAACCTGTGCGCTCTAATTAACGAGATCCTCCCTTGCGTCAACTGCTGTCTCTGTAAAAATATTAGCGGGGAGTGAGTCGCTAGCTCAGTGAGTAATAGCACTTAACCACAACCGTTTTTATTTGGGGACAAGTCAGAAACATGTTAGTATCTCAAAGAGAAAATAACATAAAAATGCCCTTTCAGAAACAATAAATAATTTTCAGTCTCATCACGCTTTTATTGTAGTAAAATATAATTAACAATTCAGTAATAAGCTCGGTAACCACTGTATAATATCAATATTCACATTTTGGGAGGTTTCAATGAACGGATCATGTAATCGGTATAAATGTGGACTTCTTTACCAGAAGTCATATATAACGGTAGTCCCTACTCGAGGGAAATCGGTAACGGTATGCTAGTTCTACCTTCCCACTAGCGAGGGCTATAACGGTAATCAGTAATTACAAGGTGCACCAGGCCTAACGAACCCGCCGTTAGCTACAAGTTCCTTCAATGTCTACTCCCATTTATACTTGTCTCTGTAATCTGTATATACTCGTAGAAACTATTTTAAAACAATATAGGGCATTTCAGTTCTTTTCAAATCATATAATTTCCTTTCGATAACAGTAAATTCAAGTAACGGTAAAACAGATCTAGTGGCAACGAAAATATTTAAAATTACGGTACTCATCTCAAATAACTATTTCGGTTTCATATCGAATAAAAGACTTGTCCCACATGCAATTTAAAATAATCGGTAACATATTCATATTAAAAATCATGTATAAACCATGCAAGTTATGAAAACACAAATTGCGTAAGATTACTACTCACAGTATTCGTGCTGAAATACGAAATACTTCACCTCGAGCAATTCGTACAACTTACTCCAATCAATCCAATGTGAGGCTTGATTGTAATAGAGATCAAAAATAATGTACAGCATTCCATATTAAACGAACTTAAGTATTTGCTTGATTATTCATGTTGCCACCTCCGTTGGATCTTTGATGATTTCTGTTGCCACCCCCATCGTACCCTGTTGATCTTTATGCATCCAAGAATATATGATGCACTCTCCTAAATCACTAGAAGTTTGGCATTAGAAGAGATTGCAATTTCTCAAAGGCGCTTTTCTCTAGGAAGAGACGAACCAACAAGTTAAAATTTCTGTTCACAAATGGAGATCACAATGGGAATACACTCTTGTTGATCCTCTTTGTCTTTCTCGCAGCCTTGAATTAATGCCGACTACTAATGGTAAAAGAAAGAAATAAGAAAGTGGGGAGGGAGAGTGACGGCTGAGAGAGAGGAAGTTTAGGTTTTGGTTTTTTTTTTTTTTTTTTTTTTTTTTTCCTCCTGAAGCTTTTGCTTCGTTTCACTTCCCCTAACTTTTTTCAATTGTTTTAGTTTGACTAGATTTTCTTCTTTTTGTTTTATTTTGTTTTATTACTTTAATTTGTTCCTTTTTTTTTTTTTTTTGGACTTAAATTATTTTCTAAATGTCCAATATATCCTCACTTAAAATATTGAAATATTACACTTCTGTAATGAAACTTCCGCAGAAGCGGTTGCACCAGCAATCAGAATTTTTCAGCTTTTCCTTAAGTCCAAAATCCGATCTGTTAATCATCCGGAATCCAACCGAGGCCCCCGAGACCTTGACCAAATATACCAAATCGTCCCAAAATACATTACCAACTTATTCAAGGCCTCAAATCACACCAAACAACATCGAAACTATGAATCGACGATCGAAATTCTTCTTTACACTTTCAAACTTCGACGAACGCGTCTAAACCATATCAAAACATTCCGGAATGGAGTCAAACTTTACATGCAAGTCACAAATCATGATACGAATTTATTCCAAGGCTCGGAACCTCAAACGGACATCGATAACACCAAAGTCCACTTCAAATCAAACTTAAGAAATTCTTATACTTTCAAAATTTTAGCTTTTCATAATAAGTGCCGAAATGCTCCCGGGCCACCCAATACTCACCCGAACATACTTCCAAGTCCGAAATCATCATACTAACCTATTGGAACCTTAAAATCCCGATTCTGAGGTCGTCTACTCAAAAGTCAAACCTTAGTCAATTCCTGAAATTAGAATTTTCTCTCCAAATCAACTTTGAACTTTTCAAAATTCAGTTCCGACCACACATACAAGTCATAATACCTGAAGTGAAGCTACTCAAGGCCTCAAACCGCCGGACGACGCGCTAGAGCTCAAAAGGACCGGTCGGGTCGTTACATTCTCCCCCACTTAAACATACGTTTGTCCTCGAACGTGCTAAGAACTACTCCGTGTTTTGTACCTATGCCACCACAACCCAGTTGAGTACATTAACTCGAGGCAGACTGAAGATCCTCCCTTTTATTTAGTCAATAAGCCTTAGAACCAAATTCCAACCTCCAAATTTCTCTACAAAACCTGATTCTAACATACGAACACTGTACGAAAACCTGATCATGAACCTATATTGAAATCACACCATGCACCACATAAGTCGTCTGCCCATGATAACATCTTTCGACCATAATAGCTGAAATTCCATAAATCTGATGCCCACAATACACCTCATGACACATATAAACCCTGTTCCAACTCTGCCAACGCCGCTACGACGAAAGAAATGCGTAGAAATTCATTACCACCTGCCAAATCAACAAATCATGGAGTCTCTCCTCCTGACAAGGACTATGACCTCATTCTGAGCTGAATAACGATATTTGATCTTTAATATACTTTATATAGATCTGATTGCACTGATTTAAGGTCTAATTATCTCGTCTCACCCAGTACAAGCTGCTCAGGCAATAAGCCACCTCAAACGCTGACCAAGATCTCATATGACGCCATTAATGCACCGACAAGCCACAACTTGAATATGACACATAAAGAGAAACGAACTCTAGAAAAGAACTACCCAACCCGCGTAACGAAAAAAACGGTTGAATAGACGCTATGAGCCCTTCTCAGAGAATGAGAAACAAAATACACAAGAATAAATATAGGGCACCGTACTCAACATCTCACTGTTGCGGCGTGCAACCCGATCCACACATGGTACCGTTGCGGCGCGCAACCCGATCCAAACATGATACCATTACGGCGTGCAACCTGATCCAAATAACATACCCGTGGCGGCGTGCCACCCGATCCACACATAACAATAAATAAGGAAATACCCATCAATCCAAAATACTTATACCTACGAAATGCCCACAAGCACGCCAAGTGCATAAATATAGCCCTGGGGAGACGGATAGTGCCATATGCTACAAAATCGAAGCACGACTATGGTGCAATAAATGACCTTCATCTCGAGAGCCATCCTGCTCATATAACACCACAAGCTACATGGGATCACAACACATTTGCGGATAATCAAGCCGTCTTATAACCCACATGGCACAATAGAGTATTACATGGAATAGATGACGACGAGAATACATCCAATGCCCAAAGACTCCTCTGCAAGCAATGTTATGCCGAACGAACACATCCGACCTGATGTAGAGTATACATTCACATTAGACTTACCAACGGACCCCAAGCCAATTCCGATCATCCCATACTTGGCCAATAACCTTTCAAGTATCTATAATGGCCCTATTCATGACACACACGAGCAGCCGTCCCAATCCGGAACAAACTCCCATAGTCCACAACCAAAGGAATAGAGCGCCTTCCAGGCATAAACTCTCACATTAACGATAGTACCATAATCTCTAAGCTTAGTTTCAAACTTTAATAATTAAGTGACTAATATGTCACACTTACACAATTTTCTCGTGGGATACGCTCTCACAACCTTCCGCACCAGGTAGAAAAGTCTGCACCTCCATGCCACCAACCGCACTAATTTTGTAAAGCCAACCAAGAGTCCGCAAATCAATACATGAAGCCTCTTACACAGGACACCGTTCTCAGTTGACACTAAAGAAAATGCCAGCTTACTCTGAACATATGAATTCTTACATGCTCATCCGAGCTCGTGATGTTCTTGTCAACACCGAACCACAACCTTGATCCTCAACTTCAAATTCCTATGCCGCTCACTACACCTATCGTGCGGCTATGCGAGAGTACAAGAATTCATCATAACCCCTGAACTACTAGTAAAATAAACACTTTATTGGCTAGAATCCTTTTCACTCAACTCATTTCAGAAGAACCATTGCATCACGCAACTGAATTCCCATAACCGCAGAAAATACAAACCTCGAGTCGTGGTCTAGATCTTCATAATTCTTCCGAGATCCATTTACACATAATAAGGCCATTAGAATCAAATACCTCCTAAATCAATCAAATCATGGTGGTCGTCAAGCCCGCACGTACAACCACCAACCACCTGTATAACTTACACGCCGAAGGAACTGATTATTGCTACAATCTGCTGATTCAAACCATTACTAACCGACCCCACTTCTTTCAATTTACTATTGACTTACCTTAGAAATAATAGTAGCTCCATTCGAGAACATAACGGAACTCAACAACACTACTCCCAAGTGACCCAATTCACGAGACCACATCATCTCGATGCCCATGAACCATCTTATACCCTCCTTAAGTGCACAATAGCATCTCCAACAGGTATACCCATTATGCAAAACCTTCCGTGAATCTGAAGTTATTTCTCCCTTTTCTCTAATACCGCACTGCGAACCTGATGATAACATTAAGCACTCCGAGCCCCTTTCATAATCCATTGCAAAAACTTGATCCTTAACCGCACAACGAATCCGAAATCCTTAAGCACTGCACTTAATTTCTTGAACCCACTAGGCCCGTTGTTGAGAGTCACCCACTCTGACCTGGTCCCAAATATAACCAAACTCCAATGCTCTGCTAGCACATGAACACCCTCTCAAAGAAGCAACCGGATAAATTATTTTCCTTGTACTTCACATCCACAAGAAGCATAAACTCTGAGTCTTCCCAAAACCTGCACAATAATCGATGAGGCGAAATATAGCACACATTTATCAATTTATTTGCTCGAATTACCCCTGATGTTTTTTTTTCTTAGGTATAATTAATCCACCAATGCACCGGTAATTAAAAGCCTCACAAGCATACAATCACGCGATCCAATCGTAGGCGGTGGACACCCCCACTTAGCTTTAAGCTACAATCACATAAACCTAGAGCGTACAAAGATTCCTCATTTTCAATTATCATGATCTCGCACCGTTAACCCGCCACATTTCTCGTAATCTCTTGTTAAATTTCTCATGAACATTCCGAATTATCAGCCACGATCGTATATTTGACCTTCCGCCGGGTAGTAAGTAGAACTCCTCGTAGAAACTTTATCAAAAATCACACAACCGCTAATCTTCCCACAGGAGATAGACCACCTATGGAATTTCATACCGACCTCTTCCAACGGCGCCGCACTGGGTACAACTACCATGAATTCTATAAACCCTCCTGAGCCCATACTCGTCCACCGGCTGTACAAATCTGTTCATTCCCCATTGACATCCACTGAAAGTCCGACAATACCTTCTAAACTCGAAGTCACGTTGCATCCCAAAAACGATAATCATGTTTTCATACCCCTCTTCATTTCAAGCAAACTCCTCTCCGCCATATTCAGTCTTCCTCAGTACTGTAGCCACCAGCCCAAATAAAATTCGTAGACCTAGTCACTGTCTACCATGATTTCCAAGTCGCTCTAAACTTTTCTCAAGGCACGTGGCTATCATTTCACAGAATCCATATGCTACTCTGTCACTCCCACTTCAGTTAAACCGTCTCCTTCTCGACCTCTGCTTTTCATACTTGACCTGTTAGCAATTTAATCACTGCGAGACACCTCCTGCCATGTCCTTCCTCATCCTTCACTACCCAAATATTGCATCAAATCAAAATCCATCTCTGTAGCACCTAAACTAATAAATTGCTACCAACTCTAAGCCTTCTCGAAGATCATCTCTCTCAAGCCATCAGCATTCGAAACACTGATTCGTTTCTGAAACCGTTACACACCGCCATCTCTGACAACCGCTTCTTAGACATTATTTCAGTACACCCTGCTCCGAAGGCAAATCAAAGAAGATCATAACACCGAACCTTAATGCGTTCAAACAAGGACTACGACACCGTATCACAAATGAAAATTCTACCACGCTCGAAAATATCAAGTCTCGTTACTCCATCAACCAAAGCCTGAACATCCATAGTCGGATTGCCTTTTCTCTACTGGAATTAAATGCTGAACCTCTAAATCATGCACTGAGAAATCGTCCTTTCAAGTCATTCACTATCTCCACACATAAACAAGCACCCTACCATTACACCAACACCATGCGATAACAACGGAATGAACATCATAGCAATTTGTGCATAGCCTCAAAACCATCAAAAATATAGATACTAGGCTGAAATGACAGAATATCCTTGCACAAGGAGATGATAATAGCTTGCCAGGATACGCATGGAAAAAATCTAGCACCATGTCTGCAGTACCACTACAACTCCTCGATGCCCAAGTGATAACAAATGCTTCACGTTACATGAGATTGAGTAGGAAGGAAATAAAAGCATAAGCCTCAAAAGAATCAAATCGCATGATAAGGAATCAAGAAGGGAAGTGGTCCTAACAAACCTGTAGCCTCTTGAAAATAAGTACAGACGTCTCCATACCGATCCGCAAGACTCTACTAGACTTGCTCATGACTCGTGAGACCTAAGCGAACCTACCGCTTTGATACCAAGTTGTCACGACCGAAAATTCACTATAGGTCGTGATGGCGCCTAACGCCGCCGTCAGGCAAGCCAACGATGATCGATTAACTTAATTACTCATTTCATTTACTTTAAAATCATAATTCCCATTAATAAGTAGTGTAAAATCTAGCACTCGTAGAAAACCCGTAATTTTATTTTCTAATTTTCGTATAAGGTATAAATTACAAGGTAAAATGATAATAATTACACGAACTACAATAATGAACACCCAGTAGGTACCCCCAAAATCCGGTGTCACAAGTGCATGAGCATTGACTAGGAAATATAATAAAAATACAACATCTGTCTGGAATACAAGTTAGACGAAAATAAATAACTCTGATGGAGACTCAGTATGTTGCAGATCGTAATATGGAATGCAGCTCACGGTAAAGTCCCTGCAATAGCTGCGCCTTTGTGCCCAAAAGACCACCAGACATATATGTACCTGCACAATAAGTGCAGCAAGTGCAGCATTAATACGTAAATCAACGCGTACCTAATGTATATCGCCTAACCCCGGAGAAGTAGTGACGAGGGGTCGACATCGACACTTACTAGTGGTCCAATAAGTCAAATATAATAGGAAGTAAACAGATGTGAGGCAGAGTAAATAAACGAAATAAAGAAGTATAAATACGTGGTATAAT
Organism: Nicotiana obtusifolia; assembly: GCA_002018475.1. Classification (NCBI taxonomy): domain Eukaryota; kingdom Viridiplantae; phylum Streptophyta; class Magnoliopsida; order Solanales; family Solanaceae; genus Nicotiana; species Nicotiana obtusifolia. Next base: position 181,474 of record MCJB01006113.1, on the reverse strand, counting down.
CCTCCTCTATCCAATAAACATGTGAGTTGTGAACTTTAAGGAAGCTTTCCGATGAAAACGCACAATGCAGGAGAAATTCGTAAGGGGAGCATAATTATTCCGCGGCTAAATCAAGTAGCACATCAAATCTCTACAATAGCAAGTCTAACAACCTACGCAAGTCTATTCTCAAGTCGTAACGTAAAATAAAGGAATTAAACGAGCAAAGATAACTCCAATAGTACAATTATAGTATGGCGTGAACCCAAGTCTACCCGAACATAACACGAATCTAGCTACGTACTAACTCTCGCCTCCTCGTGAGGAGACTTATCTCGCTCTGAAGTTCCATATCCGGCTCCAACGTTTCTCTAACACCTCGAACTGATGGCTGTCATTCCAAAATTAGTCAAACAACGTACAAACCAATCAAAATATACCCCAATACATATAATTTAACAATTTATAATGATTCCCAACTCCACTCAAAAAGCCAACAAAGTCAACCCTCCTGCCCACCTACCCCGATTCCGAAATTGTTTGAAGATAAACTTTACCCATAACATTACGAACTCAAATATCTATTTTATTTCTAATTCCATTTCCAAAATCGTGGCCAAAATTCAAAATTATAAATTTTAGGTTTCCTACCAAAATTTCACAATTTTTCCTAAATTTTCCTCCTTAAATCCATATATAAACCATATATTTAGCTCACAACAAGTGAAAAATTACTCACCTAGTGTTGCATGATGTAAACCCCCTCAAAAATCGCCCAAAAATCGAGCTCCAAAATCCCAAACGAAAATGACCAAGTTCGATCCCTTATGTTTTGTCCAGTTTCGCTTCTAAGGAAAGAATCCTCCCATATGTGATGTCGCTTCTGCGAACACAAATGCGCATCTGTGAAGTCCATTGGTTAGCAGCCCCATCGCACCTGCGTACTCCTTCCCGCTTCTGCGCAACCTCAGGCGCGAAGCCATAGTCGCCTCTGTGCTCCAGCTCGCTTATGCGACCACTCTATCGCTTCTGCGAGGCCGCAGAAGCGCTCCATTTTCTGCTTCTGCGAAGCGTTCCCCAGCCTGCCTTCCTCGCTTCTGCGATTCACTCCCTTGCTTCTGCGATGAAGCTTCCGCAGAAGCAGTTGCACCAGCAACCAGAATTTTTCAGTTTTTCCTTAAGTCCAAAATCCGATCCATTAACCATCCGGAATCCACCCGAGGCTCCCGGGACCTTGACCAAATATACCAACGCGTCCCAAAACACATTACGAACTTAGTCGAGGCCTCGAATCACGCCAAACAACATCGAAACTACGAATGGACGATCGAAATCCTTCTTCAAACTTTCAAACTTCCAAACTTCGAAGAACGTGTCCGAACCATATCAAAACATTCAGGAATGACACCAAACTTTGCGTGCAAGTCACAAATCACGATACGAACCTATTCCAAGGCACAGAACCTCAAACGAACATCGATAACACCAAAGTCCACTTCAAATCAAACTTAAGAAATTCTTAAACTTTTAAAATGTTAGCTTTCCATAATAAACGTCGAAATGCTCTCGGGCCACCCGATACTCAACCCGAACATACACCCAAGTCTGAAATCATCATACTAACCAATTGGAACTTTCATATTTCGATTCCGAGGTCGTTTATTCAAAAGTCAAACCTTAGTCAATTCCTCCAACTTAAAGCTTCCGAAATTAGAATTTTCTCTCCAAATCAACTCCGAAGTTTTCGAAATTCAATTCCAACCGCACGTACAAGTCATAATACCTGAAGTGAAGCTACTCAAGACCTCAAATCGCCGGACGACGCACTAGAGCTCAAAACGGCCGATCGGGTCGTTACAATATCACCATTTGATTCCTCCCACGACCATAATTAGCATGTTTTTCCGACCGTAACTTCTTCATTTTCTATTTTCTTTTCTAATTTGTCGTTGACAAAATCACATGAAAGATGCCTTATTCATTGAGAACAATTTTTTTTTTTTTTTGGTTTTAGGAAAAAATGGTCATATAGCTTTTAAAGAATATTTGTAAATTAACTTTGACTGAGTTGGTTCCTACTTTTAGTATATATGATATAATTATTATCGTGTAACTTTAGTCAACAAAGTATCTTTTTAAAGGATATTTGTCCAAGCCTTTTTTTTTTTTACCAATGATTTATTTGGCCAAAAATATCTTTTTCTAAAGTTAAGGTGTTTGGTCAAACTTTTAACAAAAAAAAGAAATTATCTTTGAGTTAGAAGCAGAAGCAGTTTTTGAAACACACTTTTTCGAAAAGTATTTTTGAAAAAATATGCTTAAAAATACTTTTAAAAGCTTGGTCAAAAACTAATTACTGCTCAAAAGTACTTTTCAAATATAAATTATCCAAACTCAAACTACTTCTTCCCTAAAGTATTTTTTTGAAAAGCACTTTTCAAAATAAACTGGTTTTAGAGTTTGATCAAACAGGCTAATAATAGACGTACCAAAGTTGAAAGGGGAGATGTAAATATTTTGAGTAAAAGCAGAAGCAGAAAAAAGTAGCTACTCTCTAGGAGGACTGTTTTAAAAAGCACTTTTGAGAAAAATACATTTAGAAACACTTTTTTACAGATTGACCAAACATTAATTGCTACTCATAATTACTTTTCAAATTAATTAGCCAAATATGAACTGCATCTCATCAAAATACTTTTTAGAAAAACGCTTTCGAAAAAAAATACTTCTCAAAATAAATTATTTTAGAAGCTTGACCAAACAGGTTATAAATTAGCATCTCATATCCTCAATACTCCATTGTTTAAATGAGTAGTCTTCTTGTCTTAATCAAACATTTTAAAATATGGACTGTGATTTCCAACCAAAAGTGCAAATTTGGCGTTTATGCCAAAAAAGTAGAAGGAATCTTTGGAATTTATTTATAGGAAATAATTAATTTCTTCGTTTAATTATGTAACAAGAGCAGCGTGCACGATGAGATTTTCAATTTTGCCTATGTCATTATCTCCTAATTAATTAATTAATTTGTTAATTAATTAATTAATTAATAATCTGACCAAACCCACCAAAGGTAGAGAAAATGGAAGAAGTAATGAAATATAAAATTTGAACTCTTTGTTATTTGGATTAATAGCCAGAATGCCTGTATTTTGCCTCCAAGTGGCAGGATTTGGAACCCTTTGCAGTTTTCTTTTCCCATTATTTGAACATTTTTTGATCTTTTACTCAGTCAAACCATGTAAAACCAAAGAAATTTTCATGCAAAATGTCTTCCTAACTTTTTCTTCGTCTTATGTTTACACATCCTTATCGATATAATTCGATTGTCGTCTCTATTATACAAAAAAAGAAAAATGACATACTTTCTTATTTAAAAATTAATTAATTTAAATTTTTTATTTTATTTATGACGAGATGATTTATACGCATATAGAATATTTATAACTTGTTTGAGACCGTAAGTTTTAATTTTTTTTCTTTTCTACACTTCATGTCCAATCAAATATCTGCCATATAAATTGAGACGAAAAGAGTAATTATGTCATGGTACGTGGTTATCGGCTATGTGCCACCTAATAATTTATTAAAATTGTTAAAACTCTTAAAAGTTTATGTTAGAATTATATGTTAAAATTTATTAAAATTGTAAAAATAGTAGATATGAACCTATAACTTTAAAAATATAATGAGTTTATTGCTAAAACTCTTAAAAGTTGAACGCATAGAATTTAAAAAAAATCAAACACTAAGATGTCACGTATACGTTAAATTAGGTACTATATTCAAAAGGGAGTTAGGCCCAAAAATAGCTTAAGTCATAATCCCTCCGTCTCATATTAACAGTCGTAGTTATTAAAAATAGGCGTCTCAAATTATTTATCATTTTAGAAGTTCAAGACAAAACTGATTATTTTTTTCTTTTTTACCCTTAGTAATAATTTTTCTTGAAGATGGAGATAATACATAAATAGAATAATATTCAATGAACAAAGATTATATCTTATGACATAAATAAGGATAGAATAGTTCATTCCCTTTCCTAATTAATATTTCTTAAAGGGACGTGTAAAAGAGAAACACGACACATAATCTGAAACTAAGGGAGTAGTACCTAATCTTGGTCCGCTTTGCTCCTAAAACCCAACTAACACAGAATAAAAGGAAGTAATAATAAACTAACAAAAATGGGAAAGATCCTGTTTCCGGGACGGAACCGTATGACGCGAAAATATCACGTACGATTTCATTGAGAAGGGTGTGATACCACCACCTATCAGGCCCGACAAGCGGTCCACGGAGCAAACTAACAAAAATGGGAAAGATTCTATTTTCGGGACGGAGCCGTATGACGTCAAAATATCACGTACGATTCCGTTGAGAAGGGTGTGATACCACCACCTATCAGGCCCGACAAGCGGTCCACGGAGCAAACTAACAAAAATGGAAAAGATCAATTTCCTCTTAAAGTTAAGGTCATTCAAGATATGTTCGTGGACATCCACTTGTATCTTTAAACTAACAAGAAATATGTGATAAGCAAAACATTTGTTCAAGAAAACAAATCAAAGGGCCACCTTTCCAATTCAGCCAATTACTTACACTCGTGGCTTAGCCATATTAAACATTAATTAAGGATATGATAATAACATTTGAAATAGACATTTAATCTTCTATAATTATCTCCTAGAGCTAAGCAAAACTTGTGAATAATTAAATGAGAATATTCCACTTCCCTCGTTAAATTCCTTCCCAAGTTGTACCTACTATTTATACTTACCGCTGACTTTGCCTCATTTGTGAATTAACATTCTCTTCCTTTATAATTGACCTTTAACCTTTAGCAATTAGCACGCTAGGTATGTATTTGAAGTTTTGTGAGTAGAAACCAAAATAATCGTCTAAATGAAGACAAGAAATGGAGTTGACTAGAAAAGATGATGCATGTTGTACAAATCAAACCAAAAAATCGCACAAATCGAAAAGTGAAACCAAACTGATTAAATTCGACTAGATTTGGTTTGGTTTGGTTTGGTATTGAGTAAAAAAACTGAATCAAACCGACATATAAATATATAATTTTTATATATACTTTTAAGATTTTATATAGAATTTTCTAGATGAACCCGCACCACATTTTTTCAAATCGAAACTACGAGTTATCTCCTAGCATGATTTTTCTGATCTCGTTGGTGTCACCTAAACGGTAGGTAGGCTGCATAGTAGGAGCTTTCCAAAGAAATAGCTTAGTAGCCACATTAGCAGCGCTTTTTAAAAAATATCTAGAAATATTTGGGATTCTCTTACAGAATATAATATTTAATAGAATATGAAGTGCTCCATATTTATTAATCTTAAATAATAGGTTGTATGATCACTTTCTTATCAAGTATTACTGAAATGCGTCAATATCTTTGTTCTTCCATATCCATATGTCAAGATCTATTAATTCTTATATCTTTTTCGAATTTGAAGTGGTTATTATTATTATTTCGGTATCATATTGATTTTTATGTTTAATTACTAAATTCGGTTAGCCTTAAAAGTGTACATCAACGAAAAATTATTATTAGACAACTAAAAGAATAACTATCATTTGTTTAAGAAAATTCTCCCATAAGAATATTTTAATAGATAATATGTTTGTCAATTTTTTAAATTTTTACTAAATATATATTTACTTATTAAAAACAAAGTAAGATTGAAATAATATTTAAGTAACAAAAAGTCCGACAACACCGAACTAATCCGAATCGATATAATTGATTTAGTTTGATTTTGATAAAAACCGAACCAACTCGATTCATGTACACCACTATTACGAACAAACGAAGATGATGGGGAGTTGAGAGAAGTTCAATGTTTTCAGCTTATATAATCTTTTCTTAATTACCTTATTCATTTTAAAGAGTAAACTGCAACTACTGACAAATATTGACCCCATTTGAACATGTCATTTTCTTTGTTACTTTCTATAACTGTAACCAGTGACAATATTAACCCAATTTGGGCATTTGTTTTGTCTCCCTTGTTATTCTACTTTTATTAATCCATATTATTTCCTTTTGTTTTTAAGGATTTATTTAAATTTGTAACGGAATTAAAAAAAATTAACCATGCCAGCTATTTAGTGTCTTTATTTGATGCAGTCATCGATTCTCCCGCGAGATCACAATTGTCGCGAGCAAAGATATTAATGACGAGGAAGGCTTTTTTGTTATGCTACTAATACTTGCTCTGCTATTTCGCTCAAGCCTGGCTGAGGAAGAGTTACGGGGCGTAAAACAAAAAAATACGCTGATCGGGCATACTATGTGTAATGATTCCCCCATTCACGATAAATAATAAATAAAAAGAGAAAAAGAAAAGCCATTCCATTTCGACAAAAGACCCACACCCAAGTTCCATAGCTTTTGGTTCGATATCCCGATCATGATTTTCCTACCCCAGAGGGAAAGGTACTTCCCTTTTGGGCCGGTTGTGGGCGAGGAGGGATTCGAACCCCGACACCGTGGTTCGTAGCCACGTGCTCTAATCCTCTGAGCTATAGGCCCCACCCCGTCTCCACTGGACCTGTTCCCAAGAGTACCCTCAAAATATAAATTATTGTAAGTTAACCATATATTGTCACCTCAATTTTATCGGAAAAGGTCCACCTATGCCAGTAAATTATACGAAATTATACACGTTTATCCGGCATTAAAAGGTGGACTCAGTCTTGCTTTTGCTGTGTATAAATTAGATACATATATCTTCTTTTTTTTGTAACAGACCTTACTAATAAAATATTTAACACTAAATTTTAATACGTGTTATAATCTGGTGCATTTCGTTTATACCCCGATATTAGCATCTCCTATCCTCGATACTCCATTATTTAGATGAGCAGCCTTCTTGTCTTTATCATGAATTTTAATATTTCCAACCAAAAGTGCAAATTTGGCGTTTATGCCAAAAAGGTTGATCGAAATTTGGAATTCATTTATATGGAAATCATTTTCTTTGTTTGGTGATGTAACAAGAGCAGTGTGCACGATAAGATTTTCTATTTTGCCTAGGTCATTATCTCTTAATTAATTTATTAATTAATTAATTAATAATCCGACAAAAACCAGAAAGAAAAGAAAAAGGAGGAAATAAGTAGAAATAATTTTGAACTCTTTGTTATTTGGATTATCTAGAAGATCTCTATTTTGCCTCCACGTGGCAGGTTTTGTACCCTTTGTAGTTTTCTTTTTCCATTATTTGAATATTTTGACCTTAGATCAAAGCATATCGGACCTAAGAAGAAGACAAGGACTACGTTGCAGTAATATTCAATTTAAGGATATTGATTTCCTCATAATAGTTGTGAAAATTTTCAATTTAAGTCCTAAGGATTGTCTAGCGGTGAAGTCAGAAGTTTTTTCAAAGGTGTTCAAACCTGAAAGAAGAGAAAAGCGAGTGTTCAACATATGTTATATACCTTTAAAACCTAATATTTTTTCTATATACACAATGTAAGTTTTCAATAAAGGGTGATCAGTTGACCACCCTTAATCCAACGTAGCTTCGCCCCGGACTTGTGTACTTAGGGGTCGTTTGGTAGGTTGTACTAAGTAAAATAATTCCTGCATAAAAATTTAATCCGTCCAATACAATGTTTCGTTGCTCAATTCAATTTTTGCATACCTAATACATGGATTACTTATACCTCATAGGAGGGCTTAGCTAATACCAAGAAAACCGAGGAATTATATTGCATAGCTAATTTTTGATACAATGAACCAAACATTTGATAAACAATAATCTCAGCACTACAATTCATGCATTACTAATCCCTGCATTACTTGTGTTTGTACCAAACGACCCCTTATAATTACGATCAAAACCGAAGCTACATGCGTCAAAGAAGGTTCAATCTCTTCGTTAAGAATATAATTACATATTATAAATAGAATAAAAAGATAATTTATTTTGTATTTATATAAACGGTTGGATCTTTTTCATAAAAAGAAATTTCTTGTCTAGCAATCAAAGGTGGTTCAAAAATTGCTTCAGATTGTAGGTTTTACGTCTGACGCTCTTTTAATTTATTGTTTGAATCCGTTTGTAATAATTTCTAGCTTCGCCACTAATTATGATTTGAAAATTAAATACTTAGGTTATAGCTCAATTTAATTTGATTCATACAAATTTTAAAATTCATACAATTTCATTCTTGACCTAGTTGTTATAATCAGTGCTTTAAAATGCGTGAGCGTAAGGCGAGGCATTTATATATGTCTTAGCGGGGTGTAAGCCTCGAGGCACGAGGCTAAGCCCCATGGATATTTAGAATATTTTATAAAATAATATAATTATAGTAAATATTTTTAAATAGATAAAATTGCATAAAATTTGAAGAAAACTATAAATAAGTAAAAAATATATATATAAATATGCTCCATCGCCACAAAAAACTAGTCAAAACAATCTGTTATACGCTACTTACGAGCATAAATAACTTGAGTTTAAAAAGAAATTTGCAAAAAAATCAACAGTATTATGACCATAACTCACCTAGTTATGACCAAATCAACAAAGATAGATTGAACTTTGGGATCAAAGAGGGTCATCCCCACCCTTAGGTAAAACAAAAGCATAGTGGTGCATGATATAATCATTAATCAGTCAGACTAACACTAAACCAAAATTTGAAAATAAAATATTTCCGATTAAAATAGGGAAGAACAAGTCATCCTTTAATATTAATACCATCTTTATTTTTTATTTGGAGATAATTTTTTTTTTTTAAACCCCTCCCAGATTAAGAAGATCTATAGTGTTTCCACACTTCCCCTCCAGCGTGACTCGAACCCAGGACTTAACGGTCATGGGTGGAGGTGCTTTTTGCCAACCGAACAAGTCTCACTTGTCTATTTGGAGATAATGAAACCAGAATATTACCTAATACAAACAAACTTACAAACATAGGAAAGCAACAGAATATGAGACAAGAGCACAACTTTGAATTATAGGTATCTCAGATATATATAAAGCCCACATTAACAGAAACAAAGACATGTAGACAACTTTCTCCAATACTATTATTTAGACCAAGTAAAGAAGCCTCAAATATTCCTACTACTGTCTTCTCCTTTTGCATCATTCTTCACATACAAACCTTTATTCCAATGGAAATTAACTTCCAAAAACAACAGCAAAAAGAGGCAAAAGTGACCAAATTGAAGGGAAGAAACAATATAAGTAACAAGTTTGTTGGTGTGAGGCAAAGGCCTTCAGGGAGATGGGTAGCTGAGATCAAAGACACAACACAGAAGATAAGGATGTGGCTTGGAACTTTTGAAACTGCTGAAGAAGCTGCTCGTGCTTACGATCAAGCTGCTTGCCTTCTTCGTGGATCAAACACACGAACCAACTTTGTTACTCGTGTCTCAGTTGATTCACCGCTTGCTTCGCGGATTAGAAATCTCCTCAATAGCAAGAAAACTGCAAAGCCGAGCAGCCATAATCAGAAGGAGCAGAGTTCAGCTTCTTCTACAACTAGTAGTCACAACATCAATCAAAATACTAGTAGTGTGACTAGTAACAACAATAATTCAAGTCCAATGATCAGTACTAGTTATTTTGATGATTCTGTTTCTAGTCAGAATATAGAACCGATCCATCCTCTTGAACATGCAGCACAAGCAGATGATTACATGGCTTATGATCAAACAGGACTTTCTTATAATCAAGAATTGCAACTACAAGAAAGTCAACTGTTTGATGACACATATAAGCCTGATCTGGGCAATTGCTCTGATGAATTCGACGTGGGATATTCGTCTTCTTCTGCTTCTAATTCATTTTCTTTTACTAATTCCTCACAGCTCGAAATGTCATGGAATTTTGCACGAGGCTTTGAATTTGCACAAGAATTGTTGGATCATCCCAAGAATGTGGTTTTGGATGAGACAACTGAGACGGCGCTAGTAGAATTTGAGAGAATGAAAGTGGAAAGGTCTATATCAGCATCACTATATGCAGTGAATGGTGTCCAAGAATACATTGAAAATTTCTATGATCCTTCTGAGCCTCTTTGGGATCTTCCCCCTTTGTGCTCTTTGTTATGCTAAACAATTTCAAGGGTCCTTTTTGTCCAAGAGTCTTTCTTAATATTAGCTATCTCATGTCTTCCAATTTATTTGATTTTACCTTTCATTTCTGGTCCTCTATCCTTGTCAATCAAGAGAGAGTGGGCAATTGAAATGTAGTTTTAGAACTGATTGCAAAGTTAAAACAAGGATAAACGTTTTAGAGAAAAGGAAAGGAATATGAATACCCTAAATATGTTTTCTTGCTTCAATTGGCACAGAGTTAGACTAGAATATTATGGATGTGGAGCCTCTCATGACATCAGTCTAAACAATCATTTTGAATTAGATATGGTTTATATGACTTAGGATTGTGAATAGACCTTCTCCTTCTAGCTAATCCACAATCTTTACGACTTAAAAAATGCAAAAGTTGATCTACTTAAGTTGGTTGGTTGTTATTTAAGTTGTTGTAGCAAGTACTAGTTAAATGATTATCAAGTACTATAGAAGTTTAAATGGTGATACACATAACGGCAAGATTAGAGCCTTGTAATCAGGTAAAAGAAGAGCATAGCTGATCAGAATTTGGCATCCCAAAACTAGAAAATGATTGGACACAGAAGTGGAAGCTACTCACTTTAATATCAGAGCCAGATTCCGATCCTGGGACCTATGGGTTATTGGCCCACCACACTTCCGCTGCGCCACTCTGATCTTATGCTATTTCCTTCGCGCTCATATTTTCTGACCTAACCTGGGCCAAAAGGTGTTCTCATAGATTCAAGCATTAGAGAGAATTGCCACATACATGGATATCTGGTATCTATTTACTCAAATTGCAAACTGTGCTAGCACAGCTACTTGTATGCTAAATTTTGCTTACTGGGCATATCTGATGCCACAACATGTCCTCGTGGATGTTATCTTCAGATTCAGATTCTTCCTCATCGCATCATTTATTGCGAATGATTGCTAAATAAGAGGGAGAAGAAAGTAGATCTGGCTATTCATACAACTTAAAAATGTAGTTTACTTCCAAAACATCCCTGTGCAAAACAATTCAAGAGAGCATATCTAGACTACTTTGCCTTCAAAACATTAGAGACCATCGAAGTAAAATAAGATATACAAGCAAGAAGATTTGCCTGAGGCACACAAATCATCATCGCCATAGCAAGACCACTTTTAGTATTCTGAGAATTCACCTTCCTCAGTTATATAGGAGTTGGGAAGGTTTGGGGTCGAATTGGGGGTCTCCTAGACAGATTAGGATAGTTTCCCGCAGTCAGGGGACTGCGGGCAGTGACTTCTCCAACCTTGCTGCCTCCAGTGCCACAGGTGGCGCCAGGCGCTGCCTGTGGCGCCCAGTCTTCCTTGGTCCGGTTTCTTCTCGTTTTGGCTCGTTTCTTCCCCGTTTTCGCCCCCGATTGCTTTCGACTCATTCCTACAGATAAAAACACATTACATTAACATGAATCGACGCAATTAACTTCCAAAATTTACAAAACAAGAGCTAAATATGAGATAATTTACATAGCATTTTATATATTTTCTACCAATTATCAACACCCCACACTTAGACTCTTGCTCGCCCTCGAGCAATAGGATTATAGACAACCTTCCCCAACTACTAACTCTTAATATTATCATGAAACATTCAACTTTCAAACAATTCATACTCTTGAACACAATCAATACTAGTAAACAAGTATGAACACATAACTAATCCATATTATTCCCATAAAGTTCACTTAGGCACAATAATTAAAGAACATTCAACAACCCAAGTGTCACCACCCAACCTCAAAGGCCGACTTGCCACATTAAGCTATTTCAATGCATATACTTACCTAACAAGACAATTCATACATTACCAATCGTTCATGAAATCATGTGCCCTCACCAATATATGAAGAGTGAATATATATGAATGAAATCACACAAACTTTGCACAACATACTCTCACTCTCGCAAAGAACTCATATGCTTCCCATAAAGTACCATAAGCTTGCCCGTAGTGTAAATTTCCACTAATTGAGTCAGTCAATTATAAGATCAACTAGGACTTTTAAGGTTATAATGTAGGCTCGGAGACGGGCAGGATATATTTGGTAATAGTGGCTAGTCCTCCTAAGCACTTAATACACTACAATCAACATTTAAACACTTTTCTTCTTTCAATTGTCAAACTTGTCTCATATACATAGCCTTTATTTTTCAATTCACTTAGCACACAACAATAGGAGGTGAATTTTTTCATATCTTTTTCACTATCAATTTTCTCTTTTTCATCATCAATTTTTTTCTTTCTTATTTTTCACCCTCCATACACATTTTTCACCCGCTAGTGATTTTATAGTTCAGCTTCAAATAACCAATAAGTCCTTTCACGGTTTTATTCATAATCAAAGCAATCCTTCTAACACTGCCCTTACTTCTTCTAGCGATTAAGTGCTTTCGGAGGTAAAGGTTCAAATAAGACTCAATTTAAGAACAAAATAAAGGGAATAGCTTGTAATGTAGGTACCAAACGAAAAAGGCTTATAGGCTCAAAAGGGCTAGCAATGGACAAATTTATATTTGATGCGACAAGCACATCCAAAATTAAACAAGAAGTGCCTATATCATTTCTTAGATTATCCCAACTTACAATTTCGCTTTAATTAACACACAGGGCAAGTTCTAGACTATATAAGACAGCATAGAGAATCAAAACCTTACTCACACAATGCACATGACTCAATCACAACGGTTCTGTTCAAATTTCGAGTTAAGCAAGCATATACAATTGAAACAATTAAACAGTAAATACACTATATGTTAAGCAAGTCAACAATTGAGAAGAGGTGTCACAACTTGGGCTGTTTTCTTTCGACTTATAACTCAACTAACGTGAATTGGATCATGTGTCACTAGCATAAACCATATCAAGAAGTATTGCAATATAACTCAGTTCTTCCTAAAACTAGTCCTAAGAAAAAATTAAAATTGCCCGGTTCGAACTACATCCTTGGAAAAGAACCGATGCCCTTAGAAAAACCAAGGAATATTACCTACTAACCTAAAAATAAAAGAAAATCTTTTTGTTGTTTTTAATCCAATTTTTATCCCTCAAGAAAACGATCCATCGTCGGGAAAAATCTGGAATATATATATATAATACATATTTTTTCGTTTTTTTTATTTTTTCTTTTTTTTTCTTCTTTTTCAGAATTATAACGACAAAAACAACTACTACGCAAACCAAACCAAAACGATTTAATCTTTATAAATTAACTGGAAATAAACTAACAAACAAGTAAAACTAAAAAAAAAATCACAACCTAAAAAAATAAAAATCAACAACATACAAATACAAAGCACGACAAGTACTTTTCCCCACCCCACACTTAACATATGCATAGTCCCCGACGCATTGAAAATATTAGAAGTAAAGTAGGGTGAAAAGAAAAACTCCCCTCAATCCGTGCCGGTTTCATCAGAGTCCATATCAAATGGTGCCAATGCCATAGGCCCTGTAACTTCATCCTCATCATCCCCCTCACGATCCGAGCCTTGCACAGTGTTGGCATCCTCGGATGAATGCACTGGACTGCCAGGTACAATCCCTAACATTTCCTTAGATGCACCAGAGAGATCGTCGCGCAAGTGCATGCGCTCTGCATCAGAGATTCCCACTCGGCTCATGAGCAGGTTCATAGCGTTGAACATGAATTTGGTGATATTTTCATCCCGCTCCAACCTAGCTGCCGGGGTGAGTTTGGAAGTTGGCTCCATGACTGATGTAATTTCCATAAGGCCTGGTGGAGCCTCCACCACTTCATCATACCCCAGATACTCGGGCACTCCCAAAAAGCGCATGTACTGGGTCAAGAGGTTGCCATAGTATAGCCGCCTAATCTGTCGCCCGAATCTGGTGCAGGCCATCTCTGTGAGCATGATCTCTGCTAGGTTGATAGGGCGGCCGGTCATGAGAGAGAAAATTAAGCACACCCGAGCCCGCGTGCAATCGATGCTATGTTCAGCAGGCATCAGCCTAGCCTGCACGAAATTCTGCCACACCTTGGCGGCATTGTTGAAATCGGCCCGGACCATGGAAAGGTGTAAATTCCCCTGTTTTCTGTTCCATTTGGCGTTGGAATCAACGCCACAAAGAGTATGTCGGATGAGCTGATACGGGGGACTTTTGATTAGACTCTGAAGGCGGGTGGGGTCCGCATTTTCAACACCCAAGTAGTCGCATAGACTTTCTCTGCCCAATGGTACCTCAACTCCTCGAACATACGAGACGAAGCGATGATGAACCCAATTAGCATACAGTTCACGAACTAGGCTCAAGTTTGCCGGCCCTGGGCAATCAAGGAATTTGTCCATTCGGAAGAGGCGGAGGCGAGCAAGAACCTCCGGGAATCGCCTTTGTAGTGATGTGGTGTTGATGCCCATCTCTGAGACGTAGCACCCCGTGGGAACAAAGTTCCTATACCAGACAGCAGCCGCATCATTAACAAAATCCAACCGGGGGCGAGGCCGTGTGGGAACTTGCTGTGAGCCTTCATCGACCTGTTTGCCTTTGGATTGTCGAGAGGATCCTTCTCCCTGTTTGCGCTTTTTAGGTGCTTGGGAGGTAGTGGAAGCTTTGCCAAGAGCTTTCCCTTTTTCACCGTCACGTGCCATATCTTCCTGCAACATGAAAATAGAAAGTGAGAAAAGTGTAGGACAACTTCATGAAAGGACCCCACACTTAAACTTGACGAATAAAAATAAGCGTGTGCAAGATAAGTGACGGGTACTCAAGACTTCCCCGTGTGTGAGAATTAGTGAACATGGCGATGTGAGTAAGTGACAATGATGATAGACAAGTAAAGCACGGCACTTTCAAGGTGAAAACGACAAGTATACATACAAGAACTAGCGTACACAAATTTTACAACATACATGATGAAGAAATAAGGTGCACAACATGTTTGAGATCAAAACTGACCCCGCAACGTGTATAATTCACCCAAACTACCCCACACTTAATGCAAAGGCATATATAAGTATACTCAGACTTCATCGGAGCTTTAAAAAGTATCATTCAGGCATTTAAACAAACCCGTGGTGGGCATGAATAATGTTCTTCATCTTCAACAATGGTGAAGTGTAGTAACCCTCCCAATTTTTGACGAAGTAGAGGGAATGTTAGTTTACTACTCCAAATGTTAGTTTACTACTCCGATACAATGTAAACCAACCAATTTCGGCCTACTTTATAATCAACAAAATAGAGCATAGTACTATACGAAGAGGGAACATGGGAATGGGGATACAAAATCGAAAATTAAACAACACAGAAAGGAAAAGAAAAGAGAAGAGGAACGAGAGTGATACCTGAGTAATGTAAGAGAGAGAGAACGGAAAACTGGGATTTTTAGTGAAGAAGAGGGGTAGAAAATCGAGCAGAGAAAGTTGAGGGAGTGCGGTGATTTTTGTTTCTGTGTTTGATGTGTGTTTGTGGTGGGAAGATGGAGGGTTTTGTTAAAAAGGTGAATTTAGGAAGGGAAAAACGGGTATGGGGCAAGATTAGGCGGGTATGGGTCAAAATTAAAAGAAAAGGGAGAGAAAACTTACCTTGCCACCAGTTGGCGCCTAGCGCGCGGCCCGGCGCTGGGGTCTTTAAACTTACTGCTTTCAGCACCACAGGCAGCGCTGGGCGTTGGCCTGGGCGCTGAAGGAATAGCATTACACATTGAGTTGCCTCCCAACAAGCGCCTGATTTAACATCGCGGCACGACTCAACTTCGGCGCCTTATTCATTGGTAAGCACGATCTTGGTTTTGTCCCTATTGACCAATCCTCCCTAATAATGCTTAACCCGTTATCCGTTCACCAAGAATTGTCTTTCACTGTTTAGAGCACGTAATTCGATTGCACCATGTGGCATAAATCGCACCACTTCAAAAGGACCTGACCACCTCGACTTTAGCTTTCCGAGAATCAGCCTTAATCTCGAATTGAATAAAAGCACTTGCTGGCCCGGTTCAAAATGGCGCGGTTTTATATCCTTGGCATGCCATCTCTTTGTCTTTTCTTTATATAGTTTGGCATTCTCGTAGGAGTGTAGCCGGAATTCATCTAGTTCATTCAATTGCATTAGTCTCTTTTCTCCCGCAGCTTCAAGTTCCATATTCAATTTCTTTTCGCCCAGTAGGCTTTATGTTCCAACTCCCCCGATTGCTTTCGACTCATTCCTACACATAAAAACACATTACATTAACATGAATCGACGCAATTAACTTCCCAAATTCACAAAACAAGAGCCAAATATGAGATAATTTACATAGCATTTTATATCTTTTCTACTAATTATC
Source organism: Nicotiana obtusifolia (assembly GCA_002018475.1). Classification (NCBI taxonomy): domain Eukaryota; kingdom Viridiplantae; phylum Streptophyta; class Magnoliopsida; order Solanales; family Solanaceae; genus Nicotiana; species Nicotiana obtusifolia. Next base: position 165,084 of record MCJB01006113.1, on the reverse strand, counting down.
AAGGCCTGTTCAGTATGAGTTTAAAATCAGACAAATACACTCATATAGATGGAAATAGTTATTTATTTTCAGGTTATTCTTGCCTAGCACAACACACTTAAATATAGAACAGATTATTTTATTTAACTCTCTGGAGTTCTCCAGTTTTTTCACATAATCATTCTCCTCTCCTCTATGCTGCTTGTGATTTTGACTGTCCTTTGACACACTATATACTACCATTCCTTTTAATTATTTCAGGATTCATTTTACCTAAAGCTGGGGATTAGATCTCATTTATGAAAGTAATGTTGCAACAGCTCAGCACTTGATACTCTTAACTAGTAATATGGCTACAACACATGCAGGACCAAATAAAAAGACTTACTGTTTATTCTTAAATCCGGGTAACAATTGAATTTGTTCGCAGTGCTAAGGATGCGTGAATTAATTTGATACAATGTAAAATATAATGCAAATAATTGGAATATAATAGATAAAAAGGAATAACCAAACCACACTAATTGAGTAGCTGATGACGAAATATAATAAAGAAGGCAGAGTTCGATAAACAGTAGCAGTTCTTAGTATTTTCTCTTGATATGTATTGTGTCTTACAATGAAGGCAGATGCCCTTCTTATAGATAAAAGAAAAACTCCTTAATATGGTAAAACCCTAATTACAAGATAAAATCCCTTCAATTACGGGATGGAATCCCTAAAATAATGGTTCAACGTCTATGACAGTTGAGACCTCTGCTTCCGCGAGATATTAGGAACCCACGAGATATCCGGTTCAAACTGACCTCTCGTTACGAGGTATGCCTGCGCCGACCGATGCTGGTTGTCCAATATCGGTTGCTCCAGTTCCGTACCTGCCTTGCCGACCCCGGACAGATATCCGGTCCTGCATTATGCCCGGGCTCGATCCTCTTTGTGCGGTCGATTATATCCGACCCAATACACTTACAAATCAAGGCTTCTTATATGTAGGAAAGAAAGCTACCTAAGGAGACGGATAAATGGTAATTCCAAGTGTTTGACTTCTTTCCAGTGCACCGACAGTTAAGACGCAACATTTGACTGCAGATGAAACTGATTTTAACTTGAGTCTTTGATAGAATGAAATTTTACTTGTATATTGTCCCCTGGAAAGTACATCGTCCTTGTAGAAATAAGTTTTTCAGAATGGCCAAGTTGCCTGTATGCGCCAGTCCTCACTTCATCCACAATAGCAGGCTCCAGATCAACAAATACAGCTCTAGGCACATTTTTGTCAGCACTGTTCTCGTTGAAGAATATATTGAAAGAATCATTTGTAACACCAACTGATCTGCCGCTGCAAGATAAAAGACATGATCAGAGACTGAGACGGACACGAGCTCAGTCGTGCCATAAGGAAAAGACAAAGGAAGAAGGCGACTGGAAAAACGGATCCGGTCAAGATCCGAACAACAATGAGCACTCAACTACTAGTAAAAAGGGAGAAAGTTGACTTTGAGAAAGAAGGTGCTTCTTGCCGCTTTATTGGTAAGCAGTACCAGTCTCGCAACAGTATTGGCGCAAAAGGATCGGTCCTTCACTTGCTGATCGTTCGCGAGTCGAACTCGGCACTCGCCATCTATTTTCATTGTTCAAATCTTTGACAACACGAAAAAACCAAAAGCTCTGCCCTCGCCCGACCGTTCCGACGCGCCCTTGACCTATTTTGATTAAGACCATGACGGACCGCAATGCAAGTACTAGAACTATGAAGGGGCAGCCCTCGGCCCGATCATCCAATTCGCTTAGACATAAAAATTCAGAATCACAAGCAGGACACTCAGAGATCTCTAAAACCAGATTACTTTAAGAAAGTTAATATTCAGGCATTAGTCAATATCTTGAAGGGCTAAAGATGCATTTTATTTGAGCTGCACACATTAAAGGCTGCAAGTCAATCATCAAACAAAATATTGATATATAAACAACAGAAAAAATATAAGGTCATTTCTTGTCGGAACATCAAACATCTCTTGAAGTAATAACACAATTTACCAAGAATGCTTTATTTAAGAAATTTACAATATACCAAGTTTTTGTCGGTAAGCATATATCTATTCACCCAGCATGGAATGTCTTGATCAGCAGAAAGGAAAGAGAAAAGTTCCCCTAGTTGTAACCAAATTGATGAGAACCTAACAAATATTCCTAAGATCTAGAGCAACAAGGGAACTAAAATTTCAATAAAAGCAACAAACCAGTTTTTATCGGATGCCACCATCTAGTTTTGCACCTAGTCAAGTTCTCTTGCTGAAAGTCCAATCTAGATGTACTGATAAATTTGAAAATGGTCTTCAGTTGGAAAGGCTAAAGAAAAGCTACTTAAACATCCCCACCTTGAAATCCTTTACTTACAAGCTCTTTTCGAAGTCCATAAACAAAGAAATTCATCCGAATAAAAATTTAAATTTGGGAGATCAAAGTTCCCTAGAAATTTTATAACTCACTGAAGCCATCAAGATCATAACTTATGAAGTAAACAAGAGAGTAAACTTATTAATCAATGCTTATATACACCAAGCTTGAAATAGAAAAACCACTTTTCTTGTAAAATGGTCGATAGAACTAACTCATAACCCTCTAAACCTCATTACAAGTTCGAAAACTGCTGGTGAATGCAGTTAAACAAGAAAATCACTAACACCAATAGTAAATTACAGGTTCCACAATTGCTTCTAAGTCCTTCTTCATCAATCCCAAAAGGCCAATGACATAGCAAATCAGTATCAATCAAGCATACATCAATCCCAAGTACGAACATATGAAATTCCTAAAATAAAAAGTAAAAAGAATTTCTTCCTTCTGTGTAAATGATACCTCATTATGAGTTGCCAACACTCTCCGAAAAATAATTTTCTTCTACTAGTTGAATTCCTATTACTATCTAAATTGTCAAAATAGTTATGATGTGGATTATTGAAGTTGTCTCCATTTTATGTGAAAGCAAATGAACCATGCAGTCTAATGATGAGAAGCTGAATTTAGTTCACTAAGATTGAAGCTGAAAGTTTTCTTGGCTTTTGTGATCTTTGTGTTCCTCGGCTATTGCCTTTGGTGACTTCATCCCTCTTTCTTCTAATCTGCATTTTTATACTCAGTTAAATTTTCATGAAGCAGGTTCATCAATCACAAGGCTTCCATTTTCTCGAGAGAGAAAATGGCATCGATTCATTCCTTTTGCAGCATTTGCTTCATTGACAGCCTGCTTCAAGATATCTCTCAGTTTATAGTTTTCTTCCCTTGCTGCTTTAGTCATTTGCTCGGATGCTTTAAGAGACTCGTTGAGCTTAGCGGCCTCTTGGAGAGCAAGATCCCGTTCTTCTTCAGCTTCTTTTATACACATGATGAAACTCATTTCTTTCCCATTCCAAGCCAATAGTGACTCCTCCACCTCTAATTTCAATCTGTCTGCTATATTTCTAAATAGTTCTGTTTCCTCTTTTGCTTCATCCAAAAGCTTTTATATCTAGCCTTAATGCTGTTGATCATCTCCTTCAGATTTCTAGCCTCCTTTTTCACTTGAACTAGTTCTAATTGTGTAGCACTAAGTTTCTCTTTGGCCTCACATGCTTCCGAAGCAACTTCCTTCAATGCTAACGCTAAATTATCTAAGGCCTTTCTGCTCTTTTCTTCTGCCTCATTTGCCAACTTCATTTCATTTTTCAGCAAGCCCATCTCAATATTCAAAGCCTTGGCCTTTGATGATGCCACCTTCACATTCTCTTTTGCCAATTCAAGTTCCGATTTTGAGGTTTTCCATTTCCTTCTCTATTGATTTAGCAATCTCCGCATTGCAAGAATGATTAAGATACCTGCCATTTTGCTTGAAAGAAGTGCCTAAAGATTCAATCTTTTCATGAAGAGAAACAATCTCGAGCTTGGATTCTTCGAGTTCAATCCTGATTTGTTCAAACTGCCTTGTCTTTGACAACCAAGCATCAAATATTTTGGACTCTGATAACTTCCTGCTCTCCAATTCATCTTCTAATTCTTGAACCCTTCTTCTAAAATCAGACAACCAATCTGTCACGCGAATCTTGAATGCTTTTACATGACTAAATCTTTCTTTCACTTTCCCTAAACTAGGATCTTTCTCTAGTAACTTGAGCTCACATTGTCTCGCCTTTTCGAGCTCCAACTTCAAAGACTTGATATTCTTATCTTTTATCTTCAATTCTTCTTGTTTGTGAGTGAGCAACTCCTTCAAAGTCCTAACTTCTGCATAAAGTTCCCTTGATTTCCTTGGCGATAATCCATCAGTTGCCTTCACATTGGACTCATAGGCTACATGTTTCATCTCACTAAGTTCATAAATGGCTCTGCTCTTTTCTTCTTCAACAAAACTTAATTGCTTTCTTGTCTCTCTCAGCTCCTCCTCAAGTTTCACCATTTGCTCTTGCACAATCAAAAGTCTATTGATCCCATTCTACACAAAAAAAAAATATATAACAAATAAAAATTTAATATTTTTGGACAAAATTTATTATCCATATTCACCAAAAAATCACTTCCCAAAAAGGAAAAATCAAGAATTTATTTGGATAATTCCTTATAATGCACTTGAATAAAAAAATTTAAACGAAAAAATAAACTACTCCCTCCATACAATAAAGAATCAGGGATTTGATGTATGAGAGTCAAATCCTCTAAGTTTTGTGTCAACTTAATACAACTACAATTACGCCACAATCCCAAGCTACTTGGTGTCAGGTATATCAATTCTCACTATCAATTTCTCCATGTTTCTGAATTAAATATCAAGTCTTTGACATAAAATGCGCATATTTAGAACCTAAATAAAAATAAACCATTACTTTATAGTTGAAGAAACTTTCAAATATTTGGAATATATATACTTAGTCACAGGAGAAGAAAAAAAAAAAGCTAATAGTGATGGAGCATTATATTAGGTGTGGAGCCTGATTAATATGTGATGTACTGTTTATGCGGATCATATTAGGTGTGGATCCAAATTTTAGGCTCTACTGCTTATTCTCCATTTATTCTTTGTAATTGTAAATACCTCCAATTATCAATATATATATATATATCGCCGCCGTGAAAATTTACCCAACGGGGGTGTTATCACGAAAAACATTTTCTCTCTCTCTACCTTGAATATTCTCTCTCCAGATTTCCTCTTCTCTCCGAGCGTTAAAGGAATGGATCCTAACACATCAAACATGACATAAAAAGGTTTTTAATACCTCGGATGAATGCTTAATAGTGGGTTTTCTTTCAAGAGAAACAAGGGCATCTGAATCAATTTGTGATCCCATAGCATCACATCTGCAAACCTTGGATGCAGAAATTGTTCTTGAAAAGATAGAAGCATGTCTCCTCTTTCCAGAATCAATGGATCCAGCTCTACAAATCCTCCAAAAACATAAAATAAATTCAGTCTTTAAACAAGATGCAACAGAAAAACATGCATGAATATTCACAACTTCAGGACTGTTAGGTGTGGAGTCTCGTTAATATGTGATGTACTGTTCATTCTCCAGATTTTTTATTCTCTGTAATTGTAAATACCCAATATCATTAATATGTATATACCCCACCGCCGTATAAGTTTACACACGGATTGTTACCACGCATTTACTCTCCCTCTCCTCTCACGCACTTTCTCTCTCTACTCTAATTTTTCCCTCTTTCAGATTTTCTTCTTCTTCTTCCTCAGTTCAACTATGTTCAAGTGAATCCATCCTAACAACTGGTATCAAAAGCAACAAATGAAATCCAAGAATACAACTTTAATCCAATAAAATTGTCATCCTATATAAATGAGAGTAGTACAAATATAGGAGATCACGTCCATTAAGTCTTAGTGGATAAATTCTGATACATGTGGTGGTGGGAGGTATCAGGTATCTGCCCCGACACCATCACTAAAAAAAAACGAAAAGCAAAAATGAAACAAATATGTCATGAATAGCAGCAAATAAGAAGCACCTTGACTTAGAACGTAACATTATCCGTATACGTTTGGAATCAATATTCATTTAGTGTGTATATTGCAAAATGGCTGTGGTCTGATGGGTTGGGAGGAAGACACTACGCTAGCGTTTGGACATAGATTTGATTGAGATTTGGAAAATGAGTTTTTGAAGATGAGACGGAAAATAGTTTTTGAAAGTTAAATTTGTGTTTCGACATGCATTTTACTTAGAAAAGAATTTGAAGTTTTGCGAGTAGAAAACTTCAAAAACTACTCCAAAACTATTTTTGGGATTTAAAGATTTTATTTTCAAAATCTGCTAAAAAATTATTGAAATCTATAAACAAACAAATATTCGAAAACAAATTTTATGGCCAAACGGGAGCTACGTATATGACAAAGTTGGGAGTTGGCTGGTTTTATTTGCAACTGTGATGTAACGGCAAAAATCTCCAGAGAGTGCAACAAATAAATAACAGTAATAATAGTTGAAAGACAATGAAGAAACCTCTTCTGAATTGCTTTTCAAGTTTTAATTGTAACCTAAACCTTTTGTTTCAAATGTAACATCAAACTGCCTTTTGTAGATTTGGCGTAATAAGTTCACATTAATACATGAAAAGTAACCGTTTCACATTAATACTGATATTTGAAGAGGTTTCTTCTGATAATCCTAAGGTCTCAAAATTGACCATCTCCGACCTTCAATCTGAGATAGCACACCTGAAAGAAGAAATTAGGAAAATAAAAGCAAGACAAGAGTTTGATAGACTTGTCCTCCAACAATTTGCAAAGAATGTATGACTTCATAAGTTGAAGGCTTATGGAAAGGAAGAAGGACGTTGCTTGTGGGATAATTACACGTGTCATGTTTGATTGCACGAGTATAATACATGGTAAAATATTTTTTATTTAAAATAAAAGTTAATTTTAAAAGTTATTTTTTTTTCCATATGAACATATAAGTAAATTTTAACATATAACAAATATATGCATATATAATTATAAATTGGTAACTAGAATTATGAAGAATAATGGGTATCTTTATATATTATTATTTTAACATCAATAAATTAAAAATCGAATTTTTTACCAACCATATATGAATATAATATGTAATTCATGATGTGTTGCACTTTTAAAATTAAAAAAATACATAAATATGAATTTATAAACTACTTTTTCATAAATTTATTCTACAGTAGAAAATAAAATATTTATTTTAAAAAGTACAACAACTACTTATCAATCTAGCTACAACATAATTTATACAAAAACTTGTTATTATAAAGCTAAAAAAATTTCAAATTATCAATAATCATCAATCAAAATTTTTCCGATTAAAATAGTATACAAGTATATTATGGAGTATATTAGATGGGATGAAATCAATTTTCCCTCTACATGGATTTTAGATTCAGTAATATCTCCGAGTCAACAAGCTGATATTGTCACAAATTATGACTACTCCCATATTTCTCAGACCCCAAAAGGTCAAATTTGTATTCAATTTGAAGACAATAAGTCTTTAACGCCTTATAGGCAGTCTTTTACTGGAAGCAGAAGGCTTTCGTTGTCTTCGACTCAATCATACATTGCTCCGGTAGAACTAGTTTACTGTCCAACACGATTAAATCGATATGCTTCTTTGCATATGATTTCTACCGTTGATGGCGATAAACGAGTAGAACGTATAAAAATCGATCAAAACAATATAGTTCAAGATGATAGTTCTATAGATAAGGATATTCCTTCTCAATCCGAAATGGATTTGGGCCATCTGAGATATGTTGGATATTGCAAAGTACTTCTTCAACCTGGTTAAACCAAGCTACTCATAAAATAGTATACAAGTATTTTATGGAGTATATTAGAAGGGATGAAATCAATTTCCTCTCTACATGGATTTTAGACTCAGTAATATCTCCGAGTCAACAAGCTGATATTGTCACAAATTATGACTACTCCCATATTTCTCACACCCCAGAAGGTCAAATTTGTATTCAATTTGAAGACAATAAGTCTTTAACGCTTTATAGGCAGTCTTTTACTGGAAGCAGAAGGCTTTCTTTGTCTTCGACTCAATCATACATTGCTCCGGTAGAACCAGTTTATGGTCCAGCACGATTAAATCGATCTGCTTCTTGGCATACGATTTCTACCGTTGATGGCGATAAACGAGTAGAACGTATAAAAATCGATCAAAACAATATAGTTCAAGATGATAGTTCTATAGATAAGGATATTCCTTCTCAATCCGAAATGGATTTGGGTCCATCTGAGATATGTTGGATATTGCAAAGTACTTCTTCTTCAACCTGGTTAAACCAAGCTACTCATAAAATAGTATACAAATATTTTATGGAGTATATAATTGGTACAACTACAATTTAAAGAGTTTTTACAACCAAAATAACCAGAGTAAAAAGGTTTACAAAATAATTCAATAATTTTTTTGGTAAATTATTCATAACCTGGAAAAGAGAAGTTACAGAGATAAGGTAACATATATAGTAACTTTTAGTGCACTAAATTTCAAGTAAAAAATCAATACCATATATTATTAATTTTAGTATATGATTTACGAAATTAATTCCAGAAAACTTTTATAAGTTTGCTAGTAGAAGTTCATGACAATAACCGTTGGGTCAAAAGATTTAATTTAGAAGCTTTGATATATATGGATGTTTACCTTTGGTTTCGGATAACAATTAAATATGCACGTGATTTTAAGGACACGTGATTTGGTTTGATACAAATAAAAGATGAATGAAAATAAAGACTAAACTCAGTAAGTAAATTGAGAAAGAATGCAAACCACCAATCTAGAATAGCTTCCCCTTGGTAGAATTCTCTAAGATAAACAAATATGAAGCAAATTGATCAAGAAAACAATTAGAGCATATTGTACTTTGTATATTGATCGTCGATTGTATCTTGTGTTTTACAATTATGCTGCCCTTTTATATAGGGAAACGAATCTTATACAAGGTAAAAAACCTATCTACAAGGTAAAATATCCTTAGAATTAATGATTTCAACGTCTTTGCTGATTTTCGCCGTGATTCCCGCGCGAGATATTTACGTATTACGGATTTTTGGTCCTTCTGTTACGCAAATCTGGTAATTTTATCCTAGGGCGTTTTAATCGACCTCAACGATCTTATCTCGGACACCTTGGTTTCGAGCTCCGTTTCGATGTTCATCTCTCGATGTCTCGATCTCGGCTTATCGAGCAGTAACTCCAATCAACGCTGGTCGTGCGAATTCGAAACTGATATTCCAATAGAAGCGATCGAATTTGACCCCATACAATGGACAAATACAGAAGAGTAATTTGATGTTTAAAGATGTTCATCTTTTTGTTGGATGTGGTGGAGTGATAAGTACTCTTTCATACTTAATCAGAGTTCTCGAGTTCAAGTCTCTAAATATGAAGCCGCCTTTGTCAGGAATACTTACTCATTCAATATAAGACTCCGCGTGCGAATCTGAATTTAATCAGGTCTAATTATAAGTATAGGACATCGATTGGAAAAAAAATAGTATGAAAGGTGGCAATGCCTAAACATTTTAAATTACAAAAAAATGGAGTTTTCAACGCGCAGTACAATCACAGATAGAAATGGGCCCACCGAGAGATTGCACTTGTCAGCCAAAGTGATCAATTGAAATGAGCCCATTGTAAACATACACGATAGCAGGGGCAAAAGCGTCTACGCAAGCCAAAACCTGTTATAGCATGCACAATAATTGATTTTTTGGACCAATCAAACTAAATAAGTCCATATGATTTTACCAAAATACCCTCTAATCAGCAAGCAACCTTACACGATAGGACTGGCGTGTATGTTTAAAATAATATATTTTATATTTTATTTAAAAATACGTTTCACGTGATAACGCATTCATACTACTATGAGATCGTTTGCTAAGCTGTATTAAATAAAATAATCCCTATATAAAAATTTAATCTGTCCAATATAATGTTTGGTTCCTCATTTCAATTTATGCATACTTAATACATGGATTACTTATACCTGAGGTCTTAGCTAATACCAAGGAAACCAAGGGATTACTAATTCCTGCATTAACTATACCTGGATAAGACCCTAAAATTACTAAACTGCCCATCAATCCCTTTTCCTAAATTTCTTTATATACAGAAAGAAGAACATTCAAGGGTATAATTGTAAAGAAGATTTGTACAGTTTTAAACCAAACACAAGCTTAGATTATACATTGCATAGCTAATTTTTAATACAATGAACCAAACACTTGATAAAAAATAATCCCAGCACTACAATCCCTGCATTACTAATACCTGCATTACTAATCCCTGCATTACTTGTGTTAAACGACCCCTATGGGTTTTCAGCATCGAGTTGACTATCAACTTACTATCAGCTTTTGTCTAGTTGTTAAATGTTTGTTTTTATTATTATTGAAAATTTTCTTGTATCATATCGTTAAATTTTTTCGTAACAACAAAAAGAGTTATTTTATGAAATGATGAATTTGTTACGAAGATATTATTATTTTATTTTTTCTTTTATCTTGCTTTTACTTATTATTAAATAATTATATTTATTTTTTATTTTATCTTTTTATACAATAATAATTCTATTTTATATTATATTTTCTCCTAATAATATTACAAATTTATTGTTCATATATTATTGGAATGTGACAACAAAAGCCAATATAAAGAACTGAATAAAAGTCGGAAGTTCAGACTTCAGACAGCCCTAATTTTGTCATAATGGAATTTCCTTTTGGACACCGGAACCACCACCACCACCGTCGCGACGACGACGGTGGAGAAGAATTTCCACCTCCCGGACGACGTTCACCACCGTCAGCCTACGACGAACCACCACCGCCTCAAGTTACCCATGTCTATCACACTTCCCATGAAGGTGGACCACCACCGATGGAGCCTAATTATAGTCGTCCTTATTATCCGCCACCGCCACCTATGGAGGACGATTATGGACGGACTAGTTATTCTCCGCCGTCTATGGAGGATAGTTATGGTCGGACTAATTATCCGCCTCCGCGAATGGAGGACAACTATGGTGGATCTTATAATCGTCCACCGCCTTATTATGAGGGCCCACCACCACCGCAACCACCTAGTTATTCCTCCGTCGAACACGTGTCTCACGAGAGTGAGAGTGAGAGCGTTCATCGTCATCATGATCATCATCGTTTTCAACCACATATGCCTTCATTCTTCCAGCATGAGACCTCACCACATCCAGAGCTCATCGATAAGCCTTCATTTAGGGTTTATACAAAGGCTGATCCCAATTACTCTCTCACTATCCGTGACGGCAAAGTCGTTCTTGCCTCTTCTGATCCATCCGATCCTTTTCAAGTAGGTCCTTTTTCCTTCCTTTTTCTTTTTTGAATTTTGTCGCTTGTTTGCTGTGAATATGATGTGATTTTTTCTGTGTGAATTTGTTTGCAGCACTGGTATAAAGATGAGAAGTACAGCACTAAAGTGAAGGATGAAGAGGGGTTTCCAAGCTTTGCTCTGGTTAATAAAGCTGCAGGACTGGCCATGAAGCACTCTATTGGCGCCTCTCACCCTGTATGTTCTGTATTTTGTTAACCATAAGCTCTGAAAAATAAAATAGATATTTGTTTGTTATTGAATGAATTGTTAAACCTTGATAGCCAACCCATTACTTTGTCCTGGAAAAGGATATTAGAGATTTCCACCTAATACAAATGCTATGACTTGCAAATGATGCATACTATGAATTTTTCACAGATTGGCTAGAGAAATCAGAGAAATGGCTCTTTTGAGATTTTTAATGTTGAATGCAAAGGACTATTAAATTATGTGAAGGCTCAGTTATGACTTCTTTTAGAAGTATAGGTTCAAGTATGATTCAAGTATGCATCGTTTGGACACTACGGGGGGAGAGAAACCTTATATGTTCTGAAGGAAAGTTTAATCCAATATGTAGACTGAAGTGTTTTCTTTTAATTAATGGTTTTTTGGATTTTAGGTGCCCTGAAGCACGGGTAACCCCTGAAAATATCTTAATTCTTGGCATCAGTACTGTTCTGTCTATATACAAAACAGACTGATTTTATCCCAAAAAAAAAGGAGGTGGAGGGGTTGGTAAATGACGAACATAGTAGTATGGAATTTAGGTGCCAAGAAGAAAAGGACATTTTGTCTTGCTAAATCAGCAAGCACCACTTTTTCTACAAAGGCCATGTCATCGCAAAACGGTTTCATAAGTTTCACTATTTCTCTTTGGTTTATTCATAGCATGGCTAGATAGATGAAATCTTGAACTTGCATAACTTATAGTCTATTGGTAATGAGCATAAGCTAGAAATTAAACAAATATCTAGAAGTTAAAACACTACTAACATGCATATATTATTAATTGGAATTTACTCTTTAAAAAGGAAAAAATGGTAATGATGATTTTGTGTGCATTACTTTTATCTAAAGCTATGTTGCGTGACTCCTGAACATCCTCGCCGCACCCGTGTTGACACTACATGGGTGTGGGTGTAGAATCTACACTGGATTTGGACAACTCACCGTGGATGCTTTGACTATATCTATGACCGAGAAGTATCGATTGATCGGGTATCTGGTTTGATTTTGTGGGTTTATGTCATATATATGGTTATATAAAATATGAGAATGCTTTGCTATTTTATGAGATATCGTATGAAGAATTTATTAGGTGTTTATAAAGAATTAAACTTTACTATAAGTCTTTGTTCACTAACTTTAATTAATAGAAACATATACTTATAAATGTCTTAACATGCATATATTAGCCGTATCCAGGCACCCCTATTCGTGCTCGGATCCATACCCCCAATTCTAAAATCCATATGATGAAGAAGCCGACGTCTAGATCCGCACTCGTATATCCGCACCCGAGTTCGAGCAATTAGGATCAAAATAAAACTAAAGCAGAGCAATAATGTTGCATGCTGATTCCAGTACATGGATGATTTCTTCGTCCAAGTATGTATGCTGATTCACTGCAACACCCGGAACTCTGCATCATTACACCAGTTTGACCATGTTGTAGAGAGAATAGTTGAAGCAGTTTCATACTAGCTCTAGCTTTAGTTCATCTACTCTTTTCTCCTACAGTACTTGCCAATGGCTGTGAGATAAACTGAGGTTGTGGGTGAAATTAGAACTAGAGACATCGTGGCCATGTTGAGTTTAAGTTTTGAATTCAATAACTGCATAAAACCTTAAAGTTGCTAAGAGCAAACTAGTGAAACATAGACATTTGTAGCTTGGGTTTATCCAAGAAATATTTGCATCTTAAACTTGATTCTTTGTGATGTGAATTGCTATTGTCGTGTTGCCTATTTAAGTACTATATGTGATTTCAACTAATAGTAGCCTTGCTCCATGCACCTTGATTGTTGCAAATGCATGAGAATGGAATTTACATATGCTTGAAGGTAATGAACACTGCCCTGCCTTACTAATGTTGACATGGCTTTTGACTGGGAAGGTGAAAGTTACATTCCTATTAAAATTCCTTTACAGGTGCAGCTCATCCCTTACGACCCTGATGTTCTTGATGCATCAGTCTTGTGGACAGAGAGCAGGGATGTGAGTGATGGTTATCGAGCAGTTAGGATGGTTAATAACATTCGCCTCAATCTAGATGCATGGAATGCTGATAAAGAACATGGAGGTGTCCGTGACGGGACCATTGTTGCTCTCTGGGAATGGTGGAAAGGAGACAACCGGAACCAACAATGGAAGATTGTTCGCTACTGTAAGTCTTGCAACGTCGTGCAAAAAATGATTTTTTTGCTTGGAAAGCCTAGAACCTGAACTCCTCTCTCTTCTCTTCAATTTTATATTCCATTTAAAAATTTAGCCATCCTCGCCTTTAAGGCCATTGATTCCTTTTTTCTGTTTTCTTTTTGCAAAATTTTCTCTCACTTTAGCCTCTATGTTGTTTGATATAAATTACTTTCACGAAAATTATTTTCTCAACGAAATACTTCCTGTGTTTAGTAGTCTTAGGTCCATTTAAGCCTTAAGATGCTTTAACTAGAAATTTTCTGTCTTCTTATTATATCTGATACTCTTTCACCAACATAGCTCCCCTCCCACAGTACCTTATCACCAAGAGCCATCATCCCCTACTGTTTGTGCGACCAAAAAACCAAAAATTATGTAGGAAAGATGTGTTCTTTATAGAACATTCTCATAAACTTTATTTTTACCTAGTGATTCAGTACCGAACCTATTTTCATTAAGCTAGATATCATTTACTTGTCAGTTAACAAGCAATACGGGATGCTACCATCAGCTTTCATCCCAATAATTTTACTCTTATTTTTTTTCATGCATTTATATTAATTAATTTTTCCCTAAATAATTTAATTGCAGGATATGTTGGCTCGTGAATGATGACTGGATGAGTTTAAATAATGGAGTTGATGCTCGTTGCTTTTTGTGTGTGTGTGTG
>MCJB01006113.1:123817-143443 GCA_002018475.1 Nicotiana obtusifolia | reverse complement strand
GGGGGGGGGGGGAAGGGGAAGATATTTCCTCTGTTTCAATATATGTGAACGTATTTGACTGGACACGAAATTTAAGAAAAGAAGGAAGACTTTTGGAACTTGATATCTTAAACATACTATAACATTTGAGTAGTTAGAAGACTTTTGAAATTTATGGTCTTAGACATGCCATAACATTGCTATAAAAGGTTCTCATTATGATAAAACGGAAAGTTTAATTAAATTGTTTCCAAATTTAAAAAGGAGTCATTCTTTTTGAAACGGACTTAAGAGGAAATATGTTTACATAAATTGAAATGGGGGGAGTAATAGATTTCATTAAAGGGTACCAAGAACTACCAGAGAAAAGTAAAATCTACGAAGTTTTGTTGCATATGTTGAAGGAATGCAAAAGATCTAACATAGTGTTCATATCCGATACAATATTTTTCCTACACCTTAAGTATAGACTCTTCAAACATCTAGATTTAACATTAACTATGTTTTCTCTCCTATCATTAAAACATCTGTTATTCCTTGTTATTTCTCTCCTGCCAGATATTCCAGAAAAAGTTGCAGAGGGACTTTCCTCCAGAAAGTCTTCATTGTAAAATTGCTCCAAAGCCTTAAAGATATCCTCTCTCAAGATGTGCCAACAGTTTGAAAGAAGGCCATATTGAAATCATCGGGCCCAGGCGCTATGTCACCATTCTTGATCACAGCATCAAGTTCTTCAAAGGTGAATGCCCTTTGCAGCCATTTACTATCTTCTATGGATAAGGTTCCAAGGATTGTCCTAAAGGAACTAAGTCATTCCATTACAAGACCTTGCCCTAGATCCATTTCATTTAGCTCTTAATAAATTAACTAATGAATATCATAAGAAACATGAACAACCAAGTAACAGGACCACAGCTAAAACTTAAAAGACTAACTGCAAATCCAATCTGCACACAAACGGTTCATGGGCAAAAGTAAAATGCCCAAACTTCCAATACCTTAAACATAGGAAGTGACAGAATCTCTTCTGGGGGCAATCTTCCACTTTTTAATTCTTCAAGGGTCGCAAAAGGTTTATTATCATTCTCTTTATCTTCCACTGGCAATGATATTTCCCTCATGTCACCCTTCTCTTCATTCTGTACCTGCTTAGGTGCTACTTTAATCTGCAAGCACAGCTATTGACAACTTAGTATCACAAACTTCAATGAAGAACAAAGGGGGAGGGAGGTTTTTGGAGATGCAAGGCTATCACCTGAATTATTGGGTTCTTTTTCTTAACTACTGGCATCTCTTTAGGAACCAAGGCAGCAGCTCTCAATCCAACAGCTTCATGAGCAACATCCTTGTCAACTGCAGGGCCTAAGATAGCTTCACGTCTGGTACGCTTTTGTTTAGGCCCGCCAACATTACTCTAATAGCAAAAGGAAATAGTTTAGGGTGAAAAATGAAAACACAAGGAACAAAGACAGAAACTTTAATCCTGAGATACACTGCATAGACCATTAAAATTTAAGTCGGCTCCCCAGTATCGTTGAGGTTTTAAACATTATATTTAAAGTCCCAGTTAACTGCATTTATCAAACTCGATTCAAGAGTAAACGGATGCCAAACAGCATAGGAAATATTACCTCATCTGAAGACTCCATTTCTGATTCACTACTTGATAAATTTTCCATTCTACTCTCAGAAACTGTTGGAGGAGGTGGAGGAGGGGGTGGAGGTGGAACAGATAGGGAAGTTGGTAGAGGTGGAGTCGGCAGAGCCATCCGAAATGGAGCTGGAATATTCATCTTGTTCATCAAGTGTAAGACCTATAACATGCCACAATATAGGTATAAAAAGATGTTAGATAGACAGGCAGACAACACAGACGAATAGCAAGGAAACGAGAAATATGAATTTGAGAAGCAGAATGGAAATAGTATAGATAACCTGTGTGTAGAACCGAGGAACAGCAATGAGAGCATTCACAATATTTGTAAGTATATGCCCATCAGGTGGGGGGTAAACATATCTGAATCACAAGCAGGATAGTCAGCATTATGAAGAATAAGGAGAAGCTGGTACTGTTTATGAGTATATATGAAACTATATAAAGAACTATCAAGTGCTAGATCAAGCAGAATGACTGTCCAAATCCTCTTAATACTATAGCTTCTTCTTCTCTTCTAGTTTTCTATGCATATAACAAACAGACCAATAATAGAGTCTATAATTTACAAGTCAAACAAAGCTGGCATGCCTACAGACATGAGAAATATCTGGCATACAGGGATGATGCAAATCAGCTGTGATGTAAAGGAAAATCATGAGAAATGTTGTAATGTTTAGGTCAGGGGATGTTCAGGACAAAGAGAATGAGGAGCTACTTCTAGCCACTTATCCACCAAATCTGGATAGAAATTTAAAAAGATGGTTAAACAAATCATGAAGTAGCTGAAAACATACTCGAGGTGAGGAGGAAATGGATAATCCACCCCAAGTCTTTCAGCAATGGGTTCGCTGCCAGGATAAGGACCTCTTCTAGATCCTCCACCAAATTCTTTAGCAGTAGCATCATTGATCAAAGAGACAGAGTCTTCTACAATCCGAGGTTCACTTTGTCGATATTTATCTCTCTCTATGCTTTTATTAGCTCGTTCAACTGCTAACGTTTTGCCAAGAAACCGTACCCTAATATAAATATAAATATAAATATAAATAAAGAGGAGCTCATTTGAATATACTTTATCTAAGATGATCACAAACAGGATACTCAGAAGATTCCAAAGAAACAATACCCATTCAAATGCTGTTGCGCTTGATGTGCCAGACTTTCATCCTTGAAATCCACAAACACACAATTCCTCACTCTGTCCAGGAAACATAAGATCCCGATTCAACCCTATTTATGTTTAAATCATAAAATATGTGATACTAGAGCTCAAGACTCGGGTAGCATTCATTTCATTTTTTTAACAGGTAAATAAGAACTTTAAATAAGCAGTCAAGCACAAAGTTAGTGCAATAAAAATTATAAAGAGGGTGTTTGGATTGGCTTATTTTAAGTGTTTATTAGCTTTTAAGCACTTCTCTAATTTTTTGTGGTGTTTGTGATGGTAGGCAAGAAACCCATATTTTAGTCAAAGTTTGCACTCTAATCACTGCATTTTACTTGGGGTTGAGCTTAAATGATGGTGATTTGCGTTTATTACGTGTTTATGCCTTGCAGGAAATGATTCCGAGCTATTAAGATAATTTAGAGCTAATTTGAAAAAGTTGGAGCTTTGAAGTGAAATTAAGCCGGGATCACGTTCGTCAAAAAGTGAGAAGACAAAAATTACTCTGAGAAAATTGCACTATCACGCCGCGCCATGCGTAGCGGGACGCTAGTGCAAAATTTCTGCAGAACGTAAAAATCAACTCTCTGAACTTCTCAGGCGCACAGCGTGGGGCGGTGAGCCATGCACCACGCATGTGCAAATTTTACAAAGTATTTCTCCTACTTCGGCTTGAAAAGGATAGTTTCGTCCGGGCCTGTTCCTACATGATATAAACATACCAAAAACCGATTTCAGAGGACTTTTGACCTTGGAAACTTTGGGAGAGCATTGGAGGCTACAAGATATAGAATTTCATCATATTTCCATCAATTCAATACGGGAGTTTGGATTGTAACGTTAGATTGATGCTTTTACTCTTTAATTATAATTGCGATGACCTCTTCCATGATTATGGAGTAGTTTACCTTAGGGTTTGACGGATATGGTATTTTGATAAAAATCCTGGATTTTAACTCTACTTCTTTGCTTGAATTCGTTTATGGAGCTTTGAATTGTTGCAACTTTATTCATCGATTTATTTAATCGAAAGAGGAATATTTTAGTGATTATCTTTGCATTATTTTATTTGATTTATTTTAGTGATTCTCTTAAGTAATCGAAAGAGCTTGTTGAATTGATGAGTAAATCAAGTTAGGAGAATATTCGAGAGACGTTTCCCTGAACACTGATCCATTGACGCATGCTTGCATATTTCACAGTGCTCATATTAGTTCATCTCGTAAAGTTAAGATTTAATCGAGAGAGGAGTCTTGATTACACGTTTGAACTAAAATGAATTCGTGAAAATCATTAGAACAGTAGAGTGAATTAAACTAGAGTTAAATCCCAAATAGTTATCTTGCACCTATCCTGTCATGACCCTTATTCCTCACATTGATAAAAAACCAACTATGCTAATCTCTAATTTTCTGCAGTCAATTGTCAATTGCTTTACTTTAATAGTTAATCATAGTTCGTAATCAATCTAAACCAAGTTTTGATCATCCTAAATAGCAGCTAAACCAGAAATTACTAGAGCATTGTTTAAATCCCATCCCTGTGGAGACGATAATTTAACTATACTATCTTTGGCTAGCGAGCAATAACTTTGTGTTGTGTTTTGCACTCGTCAGTTTGGCAATGATAAAAAGTGCTTAAAGGCACATATTTTTATAAAAGTAGAAAAATAAGCCAAAAGCCAAAGTTGGGTATTACCAACTTATGGCTTTTAGCTTTTAGCTTATAAGCGACTTTTTAAAAGCCAATATAAACACCCTCAAGGTCAGGAACCCCCCTATACATTAGCATTAACTTCATATCTAAGATGGCTAAAGAGGATTTTTGAAGAATTAGGCGTTACCTAAAGAATTTTGAGCATCAATTAATGCTAGTCAAGGAATTTTGCCCATGACTTGCCAGAAACTGCTGGGGATAATCCTAAGCGCTTTTTGTATGTGTGTGTGTGTGCGCGCGCGTGGTGTGGGGGGGGGAGCTTTACGAGACAATAGCCTTCCATATATGCCTCGGGTTTGTTTCGTGAACACCTTGCAGTGAGGCGAGTTCCTAAAAAAGTCTTTTCAAGGACTAATCACAAGCACATTGATATATACAGAAATGTATCTCTGGATCAGACACTCAAGCTCTTGCGAGTCGGAACAAAGTTTATTTTACTGGGACGGCAGGACCTTTACCCTACGGCACTGGAAATTTCAACCAGAGACGTAGTATCAAGATCAAAAAGAGCAGGGCCTGTGCACATAAAGAATTTATTGAACAGGTAGCACTCCAAAATATTGATTCCGCTCAAGAGATATATACATGATAAAATAATTCGCAGTTCCCACAGCAATGTACAGGGATGCAGAAAATCTACTGTTTGGTTATCCTTCAGCAGGGAAAAGCAAAATATGCTAGTCTAAGCTTTTAAGATGTAGAATTAACCATATACAGTTTGACACTGTTACATATCCGTTTAAAGGTCATTACTACCCAATGTCTAGCAACATCAATCCCGAGTATAATTTGTGCATTGGTAAACTCAAGACATAAAATTGGAAAATTCATGCAAAGTGATGGATTGCGAAATCAGGTAAGCTATCTAATTCCACGGGATACCTGCTTGGACAAATGGGAAGAAATAACCTAGTGTTTTCTCTCTCTGTTGGGGTTTGAACTGAGACCTCATGGTTCTCCGCCCACTTCATTAACCACTAGGCTACACCCTTGGGTGCATAAGCTAACTATTCTTTGATAAGTAATATTGACGACAAGAGTATCTAAACAATTTGAGTATAAGAGGACAACCAGTTGATTCGCTATAAAGAAAAAAGAAGTTGACAAGCACAAAGAAAAGGGATCAGAAACACATCATAGTTTCAGGAAGCATCACAATCTCATTAAACACCTAAAATCTACTTTTTAGAAAAGCAATACAAGTCAGAAAACATTAGTATAGAAGAGGTTCCTTGAAACCAGTTGTCCAAAACAATATGTTGCTGTGAGAACATACTTTTTCTAGTTGTATTAACTTTAGAAGTCACAACGAAAGTCAATTCTTTATCGACCCTAGTCCCGCTAATTCATATCCTCACACAAAAGAACAGTTTTCCATCATTTTGGATTGGGGAGAGTAATAGGAAACTTGATTAGGAAAAAGCAGCTTTCACTGATGAAAAGAGGCCTTAGTCTAGTGGTTAATGTTGAAGTGCTTAAGACTACAAGCCTCAAGCTTAAAACCCATCTAGGTGTGAATATGCATCCAACTCATATTATGCTCTTTCTACTAGTTTGTTCTAGAAGCAGGGGCGGATGCACATGGGTGGAGGCGGTGTCGCTCGAAAAAAATATTAAATGTTTATACTAATAATCTGAAAAATGAAGCAAGATATAGCAATGACACCGCTTCCTGGTAGAGAGTACTTCTTGGTCTGCTGGTCAAAGCTCGTATTTGGGCTTGTAAAGGTTGTAGGTTCGAATTTGGACCTAGAAATTCTATTTTCTGAATATGTTTGAGCGAACATTTTTGTTAACAATTTGAGGCAAAGGAGAATTGAACCTATACCTCCCTTTGTAGT
The DNA here is from genome assembly GCA_002018475.1 of Nicotiana obtusifolia. Classification (NCBI taxonomy): domain Eukaryota; kingdom Viridiplantae; phylum Streptophyta; class Magnoliopsida; order Solanales; family Solanaceae; genus Nicotiana; species Nicotiana obtusifolia. Next base: position 137,085 of record MCJB01006113.1, on the reverse strand, counting down.
AATATTCAACTAAACCATAGGGAGAAGGCTTTCAACTTATGAAAAAATGATATTAAATAATACTTATTTATTTTTCTTATTAATGTAGATAAGACACAGCTTACAAAAAGTTGTACGTACGCCCCTGTCTAGAAGGAGCCGATTCCTCCGGTCAATGGTGCGAAGATACAGGAGACATATTCCCGTTGATTTTTAAATAATACAAATTACACCAAACAATTGAGCACGCAAACAGTTTTAAGAACACAAGAAAGCCAACCTTCTATACTGGGTATTAAAAAAAACTAAAAAGTAGCAGTGAAATTGATAATTAAGGGAATCATTCTTTGGAATACCTGCCACTAGTACAGGGACGAATAGAAGATGCGCCGTAATTGGAGAGCAATCTAGAAAGGGTTTCATGAGGAACTGCTTCCGGAAGATGCCGAATCAACAGGGTACACTCTTTAGCTTCCTCCCTCGGCCAATGATGAAGAGCAATCCCAGTCATGTAAGCATCCATTACAGTTCCTTGTACTCACTGAAGTTCTATGCTCAACAAAAATGACAGTCAAGTTTTGGTTAACAAAATCGCAAAACAGTCAAATTTGGGTTGACAAATCACAAAACTTCAAAATGCATTGAGGCAGCGTAGGGATTTGGATGGCAATGGGGCAGTGCGTGTACTGCGCGGGCGGGTCGAATCAAAGCCCATGTTAAGATCCACTTTTTTAGTTAGAATGTTTTGATTACATTATAAATTAACCAAAAATCACAGGAAATAATAGAAAAGGGACCAAAATACAAATTTTTTTCTTCTTCAATATTACATTTTACGTTTTTTTTTTGGGAAAGAAATTCTTCGACACCATACTTTAGCCAAAAACAAATGGAGATACTTTCATATAAATACTTATAAATCAAAATTCATTATTCACACCATCGCATAAATCTATATTTATATATACGTTAAAAAAATTGTATGGGATTGGATACGATCGAGCGCATAGGAAGCACCAGTCTTGGTAAGGTCGCCCTCCTGTAGATCAAGACCGGCACTTCGAGAAGGGAAGTTCAAGGTCAGGCGTCATCGGGATAAAGCTCGAAGCCAAGGTATTTGAGATAAGGTTGTCGAGACCGCTCCGGATAAAGTGTCTTATGGTAAAATTATCAGATTCACATAACGGAAGGGCCGAAAATCTCGTGACATGTAAATATTTCGGCGGGAATCACAGTCCAAATCAGCAAAGATGTTGAACCCAATAATTTTAGGGATCTTTTACCCTGTAATTAGGTCTTTTACCTTGTATAGGATTTTTTTCTCCTCCTATATAAAGAATTCAACCCTACTGTAAATGACACACAACATACGGTCAATATAACAGTTAGCATACTTTGACTATCATCTTCATAAGATACTTAATTCATTATTGTTCATGTCACAGTTGAATTACTCAACTTTGGTGGTTTGTTTATTCTTTCATTTATTTAAATTAGCCTTTGTTTATCGTTCATTCTTTAATTGTATCAGGCCAAGTCACGTATCCTTAATACCACGTACAAATTTAATTGTTACCCGTAGTTCAGGGTAAACAAGAATAAAGTTTGTATTGTGGTTAAGTACAAATTATTAATAAGCCACTTAACAATTTTAAGAAGATTTTGTGCGAAGACTTTTTAATAAGAAAATATAAAATCGGCTGAATTATATATGGAATTCCATATCGAAAATTAAATTTAATTATATCGATTACGTTTAAATACATATATAGCAATACCATTTACTAAAAAATGCTTTGATTACGCCCAATATGATTTGACTTAGGAACTTTTCAATGTTTTATTTACTTGATTAATAGAACTATTGCAATGACCATGACTCACGATGAAAATTTTTACACATTAATAATATCTATGCAAATATTGTACAGAGATGTCAAATAAGAAGATATCAATAAATGTGACTGAAAAAGTTAACTATATCATCGGAATTCTAAATACCAAGATGGATTTAAATTTGAAGGTTCGAGTCGTGAGGTTATGACAATTTTCAGAACACGAGAAACCAGATAATCCTTTCTTGCTTAAATTGCTTATTCATTATGAAAAGGTGCATAATAACTTACGCGCTATTATTATTTTCGGTATTTCAACTGGAACCTTCATATGATGATTTATGCTAAGGTCTTTATGTTTTTTAATTAATATTATATAGTTTTTCTTCAAAGTTGTGTTGTTGTCATGTCGAATATTTTATTATAAATAATTTTTTGTTATCAATCAAACACCTTCGATGTATTATTAAATTTATGATTTAATTTTTCAACTGTTTTATTTTATTTTTGGGATTTTGTAACTTTCAGTCCTTTTTAATCTAGCCATGTTTCTTTTAATATAGATTTGACCCACTACTTATTTCGTATTTGTTATTATTTTAAATCGTTACTCTGAATCTTCCTTTATTCTAAATATAATAATCAGTATATAATATATTTATTTATTCTTTTGCTCTTATAGTAAGTTCATGCTATTATTTTTTGTTATGATTAAAAGGAGAAACATGAAAATTCAATAAACTCTCTTAGTTATGTTGCAAAGACATAAATACTTACACACACATAGGGAGAAGTGAAATAGGAAGTTAAGAATATACAAAAGTAATTATCACATAGCAGATGTACTGTGTGGAAAAGATACATCTCCTTAGAGCTGATGGAGCTGTTAAAGCAATATTTACTGCTTAGGAGTCGTTTGATAGGTTGTACTAAGTAAATTAATTTTTGTATAAAAATTTAATCTGTTCAATACAATGTTTGGTTTCTCAATTCAATTTATGCATACCTAATATATGAATTACTTATACCTCATAGGAGGGCTTAGCTAGTACCAAGGAAACCAAGGGATTACTAATCCCTGCATTAACTATACCTGGATAAGACCTTAAAATTACTAAAGCGCCCCTCAAAGCCTTCCTAAATTTCTTAGCTCTGCATGTGTTTAGGTTAATGCCTCAGTGAATTTTAATTTCTGAGTTCTGCTTTTTGCAAGCTTCCCATGTCAAATTACCTTGATAAAGCTTCAATTTTTATTCTTAACATCCAGTTTAACTTTATTATTTGAAGGATCGTGTACAGCTTAGAGGAACATGTTCTTGAATAATTCAATCTTTACATGCTCTGCAATGTATTTAGGTTAATCCCTCAGTGAATTTAAGTTCTGGGTTCTGCTATTTTACAATTACCTTGATGATTGCTTAGTTTTGTAAGGTTATTTCACATTAGGGAGTTGAGATTTGCTTACAATGAAATCTAAAGAAATTTCTGTATATTCAAGGGTATAATTGTAAAGAAGATTTTGTACAGTTTTAAACCAAACACAAGTTTAGATTATACATTGCATAGCTAATTTTTAATACAATGAATCAAATACTTGATAAAAAATAATCCCAACACTACAATCCCTGTATTACTAATCTCTATATTACTAATTCCTACATTACTTATGCTCATACCAAACGACCCCTTGACGTGGAAATAAACTGCATTGGAATGCTTTTGTTTATATTAGAGAACACCTTGTCAAACGAGTCTTTAGCGGTCGATGATTTAAATTATTACTCATTCGTATCTCCTAGATAATATGAGGCAATTAAGTTGTTTTTGGTATAACATAGAAAATGAAATCTGTGAAATTTGATTACATATTATAGTTAAGCATTATAATGTGAAGGTTGGGACTAAAACATGATTACGAGTCTTACGTCAAATGTATTTTTATTGGGAAAGGGGTGCAATGACCCAAATGGTCGTTTTGAGTTATAGCTTCACATTTTGTATTTGAGACTTTATTTAGCTTTATTTGATAATTCATGACTTGTATGCATAGCTGTTTTATTTTTCAAAAGTTTAAATGTGATCAAAGAAAGTTTGATTTTTGAACTTGAAAATGGTTAGAGTTGACTATTATTGGTAAACAATCTCGGATCGGTGTTTTGACAATTTCGGTAGGTTCGTATAATAATTTTTTACTTGTACACATGTTTGGTTGGGGTCCTAGGTGACCTGAGCCCCTTTCGGCGGCTTGTTGTGAAAAGTTAAAAGTTTGAAGTTATGGACTCTGAAATCTTTGAGTTTTAATATGTGATTCTTGATATTATTTTGGTGTTTTGAGCTTATGAGCGAGTTCATATGAAATTTATATACTTGGGTGAGATTTGCATCCCAACTTTGATTCAGGTGGTTTGGTGGCTTGTTCTAAGAGGGAAAGTTGTGTTGGATTATTAACTGTTTAAGGAAAGAGGTAAGTATCGTGGTTAATCTTTACTTGAGGAATTTAGGTGTGATTGGTGTCACACCCTAACTTGGGGAGGCGTGGCCGGCACCCCGTGTCGTACTTGCCCCAGTGAACCACTATGTAACTCATAATCGTTCGATAAAAACTAGAACATACATAGGCCGACTTGGCTGAACTCATTATTTCTATAACTATCATGGGCCAACATGGTCACAACTCGTAATGTATAACTGTAAGTGGGCAAACGTTGTATTAGCGAACTATCGTACTCAAAACATGAATATAGATGGACCATCAAGGCCTCTAACATACTATACATAATGGACCTGTATCTACAAAGCATTTAAGAGTACTTGACAACGAAAGATGGTCGAGACAGGGCCTCAGCCTACCTATAAGTTTGTAGCAAAACTCCAACATGATGACTTGTATACATGGCTACACTCCAAATGAAGTAGAATCATAACGATCCTTCGTTGAACGCTAACCTTGTCTATTATGAGGGCTCGTCAAATTGATTCCCCACACCTGTAGGTATGAATGCAACATCCACAATAAAAAGGACATCAGTACGAATATTATACCGAGTATGTAAGGCAGAACTAAAATATAACAATAAGCCAACATCAATGAGAGAGATAAAAGAATCAACCTGAATCTCTGAAGTGCCACTGAGGGCCATGATATGCATACTAATTATACTTATATATTTAATGCCTCTCTTTGGGACTATTATCCATGTTGTAACATGACTGCCCCATCGACCATAGCTCGATGGTAAATATGTGTCTTCCTAACTGGTGGTAAATAACTATACATAACTGCCAACGCGGTGGTAACTGTCGGACCGGCCGTAGCTCGGTGGTAAATGCATAACTACCCGACCGGTCGTAGCTCGATGGTAAACGAATGACTACCCCACTGGCCGTAGCTCGATGGTAAATGCATGAAGAGCCTTTCAGGATCATTAGGACATCTTTATCGTATGCCTCAAGAGGGACTTAGGATTTTACTTAGACGTGCTTTGAATTACATTTCACAAGAATGAATAATGTAAACATCCTTAACTACCAAGAGTAGAACCATTTATGAAATAATATTACGTTTACCTTTCGTTACCTAAATCATGCCAAAAGAAGGAATGATTAGCCTTAACATATCTTTGTTAATAACGACTCAATATAAACTGCCGATAGTACTTAAACCTACATCAAGGTATTAGAACTATGATTAATACTATGGAAGAACTTAAAACACATTTCTAAGCTAGTAGCTCTTTTACAGAGAATTGGAAAGCACTTCCCCTATATTTCCTCACTTCTCCGAATAAAAAAAAGCAACAAACAACAACATCAACGATATCAACAACTAATACTATCCATCCAACCATCAACTATGTAAGAACAATTCTAATAATTCAAACAATAGTACAATGAGCGACAAGCTCGATTTGTCATTAAACCATTATAGTTTTAAACTCCTTCTTCCTTCCATAATTATTAACAACATTAACCGCCAAATATTCAACTGCCCCTACTAATTCAGCCACAATATAACTTTAAAATGACCCCATACCAGTCTCACAAGTTCAACAACTCAAAATTGATTTTCAAATTACTAAAATACGTTTTCGACTTGTCTTTTCTTTCAAATCGAGCAACCCAACCAACAATACATTATTAAGACTCTTCTCATATAAACCATCCATGAATTAAGCTTAAAAAATAAGTTCAAACCATCCAACAATGACTCAACAACAAACAACAGACTACTCGTTCGAAACTCGCAAGTTCTAGTCTTTAAATCGAGCTGCAGCTCGTAGAAGCTTAGGCAAGAGAAAGAGAAACATAAAATTACCTTGGACTTAGTAGAACCCAATAAACCTAGTCCCTCATCATTCAAAATGAGTACCCCAACGCAGCTACAAGAAGGAGAAAGGAAAACTAGCAAGCTGTCCGGATTTCTCGACACTAGAATCACTTCGTATCACCCGAAATAACCTAGAGTTTGTATGGGATTTTGGAGGGAGGAGTTGCAGGGGTTTAATCTGATGTTCTTGGTATGAAAAATAAATGAAAGAAATGAGTTAATCCAACCCTTAAAAGTCCCATTGGCCTCCTCTTTTGGGCGATTTATTTGGTCCCTTCATTTAAGCAAGTAGGTGGCACACCTACTAGTCTGCGCAGTCTCGCGAAAACGCGAATATCTTCACTTTGATGATTCATGGGCAAACGCTTTAATATGTTGAAAACTAGACTCGTAGACATTTAATTTGGGAGATAAGCCCATTGATATTAGACCCAAATTTTGAGTAAAATTTATGAACATAACTTGTGATGCCTTTCGTCGACTTTTATTTCATAACTCACTTGGCTTCAAAACTTAACACACAACTATCATACGACTAAAATACCTCATAATATCACCTTATTATCATGTTAAGTACCATAGTCTTACCCCAAAAGTACGGATTATAACATTCTCAACTTTTTGACTTTCAACGAAACTTTTTTTTTTTTATCCGTTTAGCTTCTAAACCTTTCGACCCTCTTGGTACTTGATGATCATGATCTTAAATATTTGTAACCTCCACGGTAATATGATTAACTTACTTTATGAACTTTCAAAGAGGATCTTATTTTCGAGCTTACACCGATTGACTTATCACATACTTATACGTACCAAAATATGGTGTGTAACAATTGGTCTAATTGCTATATTTTCTATATGAGGACTGTGTATATGCAAGCTGAAGAGTGTATATGCATTTTCATGGGCTAAAAGCATGTGGGTGGGACTAATTTATTCATGTCTTTACTTATTTTTTGCTATTATTTGCTAAATGCCTTTGCTTATTTCATGATTTTACTCATTAAATATTTTTGCTTGATTCATGCCTTTACTCGTTTCATACTTCGTTCTTCTTTGTGGTGTTGGATTGCGTGGCAATTTGATCGTTTGCATGTTAATAACCTTGCTTGGATCCTTATTACGTTACATTAGTAAGATTAGCTCTAAAACTTGGGGTTTGCCATTTCTTCATTCGTGTCCATCTTTTCCTTAGTGAGTTGTGTTATTTCATTCTCCTCGATATTTAATATGGATTTTGCTATATTTTGATTTGTTGTTGAATGATTCGTGTAAATTGATATGTTGATCGGGTTGTCGCCACAATAATTTTATGATAAGGATTGGTTGCTCGCTGCAATAATATTTGGTGTATCAGATCGGTTTGTGTACCACAACGTATATAATTTTTATATTTTGGTGTTGTTGTGATTTAGTTCTCTATGTGGGTTGTAGTTATGTGGTTCATGAATGTTGTTTTCCCTCGTTACTGAGCAGTTGAAAAAGAGTTTGGTTGAGTATTTTAAGAGATGTTATGTGAGTATAGTTATGTTGTCCTGTGATGGCGAAGAAGAAAATTTGGAGGGGCAGCTATTGCTCTTTGTGAACGTAAAGCGGGTCCCGCGAAGGCAATGGAGGACATGGCTCCTCTCCGCAAATGCGACGGTGCCTCCACGAACACGAATAATGACATATGAAGGGGCCGGCATGACTTGGCCTTCGCAAACGCAACTTGGGGGGTCCGCGAACACAAAGGGTTGGATGCCAGTGGCCTTCGCGAATGCGGCTGGATGTATGCGAACGCGAAGAAGCATGACTGGGCAGCGATAATGTTGGCATTCGCGTTTGCGAGGGTGCTTCCGCGTCACGATGAAGGATGCCTGGCAGAATATAAAACTTAATTTTGGGACTTAGCTCATTTCATCTTATTTTCTCTTATCTTGGGCGATTTAGGAGCTTCTTGAAGAGCCATTTTCCTCAAGTATCATTAGGTAAGTGATTCTACTTATTGTGAGCTAAATACATGGATTGTATATGAATTTGTACATGAAAATTGATAGAAGTTATGAAATTTTGTTGGAAAATCTAGAATTGGTAAAAAGGGATATGATCACGAAATTGGACATTAAATTAAAATAAATTATATATTTGAGTTCATGATTTGAGTTCATGACACTATGGGTAATATTTATCTTCGCGAATTTCCAAAATTCGGGAGCATGGGCTTGGGGTTGGCTTTTGTTGACTTTCCATGTGGGGTTGGGAATTGATTCTAATAGTTATGGGTTCTTGAGTATATTTTGAGTAGTTTGCACGTTATTTTGGCTAGTTGCGGGTCATCTGGCATTGGTTTGAGGTGTTAGAGAGGTGTTGGAGTCGATTGTCAGATTTGGAGCAAGGTAAGTCTTTGTCTAATCTTATAAGAGGAAATTTATCCTTGTAGATATTCTATTTGCTATGTGCTACGTGTTATGGGAGGTACATATATACGAGGTGACAAGTGTCCGTGCATATGCTATGTGCTACGTGTGTTTATTTGATAGGAAGTTTCGTGATTACTTAAACTCACACGTATCTTTGCGAGTTGGGCTAGTGACCCATTGAAAGTTTCACTACTTTTATGGAAATGGGTTGTTCGCCTCCGTAGTACTATGAGACACACTCATGGGATTGGGCGATACGACCTCAAATGTATCCTGTAACACCACTTTTATCGTATTGGGTTGTTCGCCTTGGCAAAATCGTACATAATTTTTCGATAGGGAATGCACATATGAGTATCCTGACTCGAATTTGATATTTGCACAAGATATCAGTCATATATATTCTATTCGAGGCAGCTTTCGATATTGATGATTTCGTATTTATTCTTCCATTAAGATTTTTTTTGGTAATTAAATGTCTTTTGTATTAATCACCAATGAAGGACTGTACAAAAGCCATGCTAACTCAGCTGGCTATCTCAAAACTGAAAGACAAAAACAAACAGTACCTATTTATAAAACAAACTATTCAATCTACTCTGTTCCAAGCCAAAACTGTTGTATGTAACTCCTAACTCAAGTAACTACTCTAGCATTGCATAGGTGTGCAATCTCCTGCACCAGGACATCATTCCCTCGATACCTTTGCTCAAATATACGTGTGTTTCTCTCTATCCATATTGCATGCGAAGCCTCAACATAGATCATTTTGAAGATGCTAGCTTTCAGGGACTTCCCTTTTCCTTGTTTGATGATCCAATGAAGATGTTGATCCCAGCAAGTGGCAAACATTTGTGATCTTTGGACCGGGGAAATTACTTTCTTCCACAGTTCAATAATGTATGGGCATGTGACAAAGAGGTGCTCCCTCGATTCATCCTGATCTTGACACATAACACATTGAGAGGTAACTGTTATTCCCCAACTGGCTAGTCTATCTTTAGTTAGTAATCTTCCATGTAGCAACAACCACATAGTGAAGACTGCCTTTGGCCTGGCAGTATTCTAAAAAACCAGACATTTCCAGTTTACTCTTGGTAATCCACCTAGGAGCTGCAGGTATATTTGTCTAACGATACTTTTCCTGTTGTCATGTATATTTTGTGCCTGCAACAGAGTTGCTCTGGATCCTATTATTTGTCTCACCATCCAACTGGTTTGCTGAGGTATTGGCATCTGTTGGAGCTGTTGGTGTTTGATGTTGTGCTAAGTCGCAGCAAGATTTGGCAATAGCTGCTTAATACCACAAAGGAAGGTTGATGAGGTTAAGTCCACCAGCTGACTTGGGAGTACAGATCTTTTCCCATGCTACTAAGGACTTCTTGGTTATTGTATTAGTTTCAGACCTGATGTAACTTCTACAAAATGCCTCTATCATTTTCAGTACCTTAGCAGGTAAGATAAACAATTCAGCCCAATATGCTTGTATACGAAAGATTACAGATTGGACCAGCTGCACACGACCAGCATAAGACAACTTTTTAGCAGTCCAGGAAGAAATCTTGGCTGTGATCTTTTTAATCAATGGTTGCCACTGTATGAGAGCTATTTTCTTTATAGACAAAGGGATGCCTAGGTACTTGAAAGGTAAGGATCCACTTTTAAATCCCAGGTGTGCCAATATCTAGTCCTTCACAGCTTGTTTTACACCACCAAAATATACTGAACTTTTTCCTAGATTAGCCTGTAAGCCTGATGCCTGAGAGAATCGAGTAAAGCATTTGTAAAGTGTAGCCATAGAAGAGAGATTACCCTTAGCAAATAATAGAAGGTCATCAGCAAAACTCATATGAGTGATACCAAGCCTCCTACATCTGGGAAGATATTGGAAGTCAGGCTCCTTCTCAAGTCCATGCAGTGATCTACCTAGGTATTCCATTACTATAGCAAAGAGAAAAAGGGGAAATAGGATCTCCTTATCTTAGACCCTTTGCAGCATTGAATGGTTCTGTAGTTTCCTCATTCACAAGAATAGTATAGTTGACAATCTTAATACATTCCATTATCCATATGATAAACATGTCAGTAAATCTAAGCTCCTCCATAACCTGCGGTAAGAAGATCTACTCCACTGAGTCATAAGCTTTCTGAAGATCAATCTTTATCATACATCTAGGAGATATCTGAGCTCTTGTGTAGCATTTAACTAGCTCATGAGCTAGAATGACATTATCAGCAATCTTTCTACTAGGAATGAAGCCTGCTTGAGCCTCACAAATGATGCAAGGCATGACTTTCTGTAATCTGGAGGCCAAGATTTTAGAGATCATCTTGTAGAGGATTGAACAACAGGCTATTCGTCTATACTCTTTGATTGTGCTAGGTTTATTCACTTTAGGCACCAATGTAACAGTAGTGCAATTTATGGCCTTATAGAACTTCCCAATTATGAAGAACTCTTTCACAGCATCTATGATCTGCATATTGATAATATCCCAGGCTTTCTGGAAGAAAACTGCATTAAAGCCATCAATGCCTAGAGCTTTATCATCACCAATTGCTTTAAGGCTCTCAACAATCTCTTGATTGGTTACTTATACACATAGATCAAACCCTTGACGGTGAGATAGTGTAGGCCCATGCTTCATGTATGTTCTGTTCATGGCAGACAAAGTAGTTGCAGATGTTCCCATTAAACGTTTGTATAAATCAACAATCTCTCTTTTGATAGCATCAGGGTTGGTCAGCTTGTCTCCTAGCAAAGTTGTAATTTCTGTGATCTGCTTCTTTTGAGTTCTATCCTTCATCACTGCTGTGAAGTACTTAGAGTTTGAATCCTCCAGTTGTATCCACTTTGCTCTAGCTTTCTGTTGAAGGACACTTTCTTCAATTAAAGACCACTTCTCAAGGTTCAGTAGGACTTTTTTTTCCATATCAAGTAAAGTATCAGTGCAACTCTGTGAAATTTTTCCTTGTATGTCACTTAGCTCAATTCTAGCCTTCTCAATTTTCTGAGTTATGCCCCTGGATTCCTTAGAATTTAGAGATTCAAATCAGGATTCAGATCTTTCAATCTTGCCCAAACTAATTTCAAACTACCTTGTGGACTATGTAAACTCCATATGCTAGTAACTATTTGAGAGAAGTCATCATGTTCTGCCCATATGTTAAAGAATCTGAAAGGCACTCTACCTTTTCCATGTGGAAGATGTCAAAGTTAGGAGCATAGGAGCATGATCAGATATTTGAGGCAATACATAGTTTGTTTCTACATGACCCCAGGACATCATCCATTCATAATTGCCAAACACTCTATCTAACCTATTGCTGACCCTATCAGATCTATGTTGCTTGTTAGACCATGTATAGTAATCACCTTTCCAAGGTAAGTCTGTTAATGTAGTGTTCTGAAGGCAGGTCATAAAGTCTTGGATTTATGAGTAGCTTACTGGTTACCAAGTAACCTATCATTGGGGTATAACATTGCATTAAAATCCCTAGCTATCATCCAAGGGACTGCTATACTTAATGAGAGTTGTTGTGGAGTATCCCAGAGGGTTCTTCATTGTTCAATCCCTTTGTATCCATGCGCTATTGTGAGTAAGCAGTCAATATCACTTCTTCTACTTTTTACCTGACAGTGTTATCATTTGAGCATCATAGTTAATACCATTAACCAGCAGGTTAGTGGTATCCCATAGTATCCAGATTCTACCACTGATTGCATCTTGGAAGTTTGTTAGCACATTCCAACCAGGTGCAATAGCTTTTGAAATCCTTTGGGCATTCTGTTCCTTCACTTTAGCTTTTATGATTCCTACCAGCTTAATTTTATTTACTCTAATATACTTTATTACCTCCTTTTGTTTATACCTTTTATTTACACCCCTAATGTTCCAAAACAACCAACTCATCATAGTTGCATGGTATTTCCACCTTTATCCCAGGTGGTATTTGATCCTCAAATCTACTTGTTGATACAACTTCAAATATATTCTTCATTGGGATAGGGGTAAAAGCTGAGAAGTTGGTGAAGTTAAGTTCAGTGCTATTCTGCATTGATTTGCCTCTGTCATCCTGTTTCTCATTTGCAGCAACAGGTAAGGTTGTGTTGTGTTTAGATGACTCTTTAGTCCCCCTAGGATCAGCTAACCTTGTTACTCCTGTTTGGCCTGCAGTTTCTGTTGCGGAAGCCAAATGTATATAGTGTGAATAAGTCACAACTACTATACCAAAAATTATGACAGCCACCAAATAATAAATAGACAATAAAGCAACAATAAAAGGAACAGCAGAATTTACGAGGTTCGGCCAATTTTGCCTACTTCCTCGGACACAACCAATATTTTATTCCACTCCAAAAATACAAGTGAAATAATACTAAAGAGAGAAGATACAAATGCCTTAAGAAGATATGAAAGCAAATGAGAGGTGTGTCTAAATCCTAAACATTAGGCCTCCTTTTATAGAGAAAATTCCAACCAAATTTTCTCTACCCACCGATGTGGGACTTTTGCCAAACTAACAAATCTCCACCTTGGCAAAATTCCACATCTTCAATTTTCTTTCAATAACAAATTTTGGTTGTGTCTTCATCTTCGATCTTCAATGTTCAACAATGTTGATCAAATCCAAACAATGTTGAAATTTGATCGCAGTCACTACTTTTGTCAGCATATCAGCAGGATTCTCTGTAGTATGAATTTTCTTAACCGTGACTCCACC
>MCJB01006113.1:76073-123797 GCA_002018475.1 Nicotiana obtusifolia | reverse complement strand
TCAAGATTATTTCCTTTCTGGTGTGGAAGATCAAACTAAGTTGCAACCACAGAGCATACTCAGACAGAACCTTGACTCAGTTACCAAGATAAATCTTTTCTGATGTGGAAGATCAGACTATGCTGCAACCACAGAGCATACTTAGACAGTACCTTGGCTCTGATACCAATTGTTGCGGAAGCCAAATGTATATAGTGTGAATAAGTCACAACTACTATACCAAAAATTATGACAGCCACCAAATAATAAATAGACAATAAAGCAACAATAAAAGGAACAGCAGAATTTACGAGGTTCGGCCAATTTTGCCTACTTCCTCGGACACAACCAATATTTTATTCCACTCCAAAAATACAAGTGAAATAATACTAAAGAGAGAAGATACAAATGCCTTAAGAAGATATGAAAGCAAATGAGAGGTGTGTCTAAATCCTAAACATTAGGCCTCCTTTTATAGAGAAAATTCCAACCAAATTTTCTCTACCCACCGATGTGGGACTTTTGCCAAACTAACAGTTTCCACATTATTACCCTCTAGTTCTTGTTCAACAGATGCAGTTTGTTTTGCATTCTGAGGTTCAATTGTAACATGTATGGGCCCTTTGGTTCTCCATTCTTATGTAACAACCATGTTACCCCTTTCCCTCCTAATCTGATTTGGTTGTTGTATAATAGGGTGTGCCTGGGTAATGCATTTATGTCCCACAACCAAACATTTATCACAATAAGTAGGTTTCCAGCCATAGATTACAGATTGTTGAAACTTCTTTCCATAAGGGTCCATAACAATGATTTAAGTGGGCAGTCCTTTGGTTACACTAACTTCAATAAGAATTCGAGCATATGATACTCGAGTCTGCTTAGTAGTGCACTCATCAGCAAAGACAAGGGTCCCAATTACACTAGCAATCCTGCTTAAAAGCCAGCTCCCCAGCACGACATAGGTAATTCAGGAAACTTTACCCATAGTGGCATAACAGTAGGGAATTCCTCTGTAAAATAAAAATTTGGAGTCCATGGTTTTAAGATGATGGGGTTGTTAGCAATTGAGTAAGGGCCAACACACAGTATCTCTCGTGCATCTACTGCAGACTGAAATTTAATGATATAATAGCCTTCATCATGATAGAACAGTTTAGGTTCAGCAACATGTGCCCAATGCAACTTGATGTATCGTTTCATTGCATTGTAACCTGGGCCATCACCTATGATATATGCTATCAGTGCACAGCTCCACTTGTTCTCCTCCTCTTCTACTTCTAGCTTATCTAATTAAATCACATGTTGACTATCAACAATTTGTGGCGGAATATAGAAAAGTGACATATCATTGGTGGCAAACCTATTCTTCTGAAACAGAGTTGTCCATGGTGCTTTAGGTCCGGTAGACTCATCAACATTCACCACCTCTACCACCGTTGATTTCTCCGAATTCACTTGGTTACTTACTTGTTTTTTAGCTTGATTTACTGTTCCATTGGCTGGCATTACCGGGGAAGGGGCTAATTGACCAATTTCCACTGAAGTGTTCAGATCTAACCTCTTTGAGATACCAGAGTTCATTGATGAAGAGCCAATTTCACATGCAGTGCCTCCGATAGTAACTGGATCTACAATAGGGATGGAGGTTGGTGTAGTTATCTCTTGCGTTAATTTCTCCGTCGGTGGTTGGTTACGTGTTACCATCGAGCTTACAAAGTTAGCTAGGGGTTGCATCTTAGGCCTGCCGCGTTCCTAGCTCTCCCTTTCGCCATGGCTGACACAGGCGGCGTACGTTAATTAACGTGCATCGAGAGCATGAGGAAGGAGAGCTTGGCATGTGGTTTTACCGAAATAATTTCTGAAATTCTTTGGACACCTTCTATTGAGATTCATGTTATATATATTTATTTATTTCGTTGTTATTTGCTGTGCTTCATACCTCTATACTTTTATGTATATATATTATTGGACCACTAGTAAGTGTCGATGTTGATCCATCGCTACTGCATTTTCGAAGTTAAATTATATATTTACTTGGTACGCATTATTTTATGTACTCGTACTACACTTCTGTACTAATTGTACAAGTACTAATACATGTACTTCTGGTGGTCACCCACGCGCGTAGACACACTTACTGGAAGACTTAGTTGTGAGCTGCCTTCTTTGTTTCAGGCTGCAGCACACAGAGTCTCCTTCATTTATATCTATTGTATTCTATTTACTTTTCATTCGGATAATAGTTATAGTAATTTTGTATTTTCTTGTAGATGACCATGCACTCGTGATACCGAGTTTTGGAGATTTTAGCAGATGTTCATGATTGTATTTGCTGTTATATCATTCAGCTTATTAATTTGTTCTTATTTCGTATCTTGATAAGGATAATAGTACTTTATCATGGTTCCAACATTTATTTTCACTTATTTATTTTCATCGTTTGATTTAAAAAGTATTATGAGTGGTTGATTATTGTGATAATTTATTGTTGGCTTTCCTGATAGTAGCATTGTGCACTGTCATGACCGATGATGGGAAATTAGGTCGTGACAAGAATAAACATGGAAGTTCATTTAATTTAAGTGAATCTTTTATGCCTATTCATGTATTTTTACATGCTATATCCATGCATATCATCTATATACACTATTTGATGCACTTTATACATTTATGAGACTAGTTAACAAATTTGTAGACACTCGAGGGTGTTAGTTTATGTAAAGTTTGAGTCTTTATTATGCTTAGATATTCTAGATTCATGTAAAAGGTTCTCGTATATATGCTATCTGGAGATTGATTGAAATTGAGTCTTTATCGTGCAAAGACACTCTAGACTCATCTAAAAGTATTCGAATTAGTGCTACTTGGTGCATATCTCTTGTTGGTCCACTCGCATATGCTTTTTATTTGGTTATCTGAAAAAGGATGCTTATTACCTTCATCTTTAATCGTGCATCTTATTATTGATATATGTTGTTCATTGGCTGTTCTTGGCTATTTCTCTGTTACTGTTTATGGTTATGAATTGCACGGGTTCCATAAATTGAGTATATTTAGACTAAACTTCGCCACTACTTTGTTGATGTTAGTCTTGATACATACTGAATACATGAGATCGATATTACTGATACTATTTTTCTGCATCTTGCGTGTAGATTTTTGAGCTAAGTTATTGTGAAGTTCTAGGGCAAATATTAAAGATATTGAGCATTCAAGTTATTAGCTGCTATTTTTTCCATGTAAGTTTAGAACTTGTATTAAATTCATGTACAACCAAACAGATGATGTATCTTCTTCATATCAACGTCATAATGCTAATATTAGTTGCTCATGATTTGTAAAACAAGGTCTTGGGAGAACTTGTATTAAATTTCATGTTCTAGTTTAATTATTTATTTGATGATCTTCAAGTTGTATTTTTGTTGGTTGGCTTGCCTAGCGGATCGAATTAGGCGCTGTCACGATCTCGGTGAGATTTGGATCGTGATAATTAGGTAACTTCAGACAAAGCTTCCTCTTCTTCTTCTTCTTCTTCTTCTTCTTCTTCTTCTTCTTCTTCTTCTTCCTAGTTGTTGTACAATATGATCCTTGCATTTTGAACATAAAAAATGATTTTAAAATCAACTGTTGAAAAAGATTAAAAAATATATCAAATCGCCATTGTTATAAAATGAGTTTGTTAGATTTATTGTTATTTTGATAAATTGATGATTGGTGTTTGTTCTTTATAATATTTAGAATTTATGTTTCAAATTTGAGCTCATTTGAAATAGATTAAAGCGTTAAATCGTGTGTTGAATTGTTGAAATTCAGAGAATAAGTTTTTAGTTCTAGGCAAAAAAGTTTTTAGCTAAACATTAGACATAATCCCATGACTTCAAACATACATGACTATAAAAATTTGCATGCACTTCGATCATGTATGGATAAGTGTAGACAACAATAACTCAAGTGCAGCCAATTCTTTTTCTTTCTTCTTGGTGTACTAGGGCGAGGCGAATCCCAACCCATTCGTTAGCTAGGTTAGCCCTCTTTTCAGTCTATATAAAAGCCTCCATTACTTCTTCGCCAATACCTTTTTTAGGCATTTCGGTCATATGTCTCTGCATGTAAAAATGACTGCATTTCAGTCATACATCTCTGCATGCAAAAATTGTTATTAAACTTTTGAGTCTATTCTTTGCTTAGGAAGCCAAGATTTGTTTGTTCCCATCTTCGCTGTCACGATCCAAACTGATGGACCATGACGAGTGCCGAGTCCTACCTGTCGAACACCCCTAAGCGTACGTCTAAGAATAAACATGAAATAGAGGTAGGTCATGCATAACCTCTGTCAATAAAATGTTGAATCACTTGAGAAAACATGCCAAAAAGAGAGACACACACACACGCATACATATATGCGTAATATGGTAAGGCGAGCCGACAAGGCTGCTATGGACAACTATATATCAAAATAGAAGCCGACAAGGCCACATACAATCCAACTATACATGACTGTTTACAGACCTCTAATAGAGTGTACAACTATATAAAGGACGGGATTGGACCCCGTCATACCCATATATGTATACCAAAATATTGCACCAAAACCCAATAGCAGCTCCGGATCAAATGGAGTACACCAACTCTCGCTGAGCAAGATCCTAAGAAGGGGGACCGTCAGCCTGTCTACCTACACATGCAGACATGAAACGCAGGCCCTCATGCAATAGGGGCGTCAGTACGAATAATTTACCGAGTATGTAAGGCATAAAAATTAATATATAAAAGACATGAAAGAACATATGGAGTAAATGACTCAACTTGTAATCTGAATAGCTCTACGAATCATGAACATTTATGATGTCATGCATATGTGTATAAATATCATATCATGCATAGGTATATGCGTGTATAACATCATCAAGCCTTTGAGGGCATTCCATCATATCATCTCGGCCTTAGTGGGCGAAATCATCAACGTATGCCAGTGATCAAGTGGTGGTGTATATATAATGCCATAAACTTTCCCCATACCCCATATACATATAATACACACGTATATAACCCCATCCGGTCATGGGTCAATATACATGTAAAAATGAATGCAATGCATAAGAAGTAAGTTAATAAGACCTCTCGGGATGTCATGAGATCAATATGCCTTTAGTTAATGTCACGAAATAAACTTTATCAACTTACGTATTTTCTGAGACCCATGAACATACGATATAATAATAGGACATATGGGGAATCAAGAACACAGGCAACCCTAGTACTTCTAAGAATATAGTCATTTGTGAAAGTTGGGTGTTTGCTCGTTTCGTTGTATCATACGGGTCATGCCAAAAGAAAAGAATAGATAGCCTTAACATACCTTATGAAATCTGTCCAATAACAATGCTAAACTCAGCTCGTTGCACCTTAATCTACAACAACGACAGTGAAGCTATTATCAAGCTATGAATGACTTTCTCATTTATGTAACGAAAGTAACTTAATTTGTAAAAAAATGGGCAGCATTTTCCCTGATTTTACTGCTTCCTTAAGCCTACTATAGGCAAGACAACAACACAAGACCTTCAATTTGATATATAATTTGTCCCAAAAAGACCTCATATAACACATAAAGTATATTGCTCAAAAAGCTTCGTTACAAGGCAAATCCTTAGTCGGTTTTTCCGCAACTTAAATTTGATTTTTTTCAAACTTTATATTTTATATCCAAACATCACATATAGTCATATTATGACTTTACACTCATTTAAATCACGATTACAAGTCTCATATTCATTATACGTCACCTTGAGACGCGCAAGATGTAACATCCGCACAATATAAAAAATATCCAAAAAAGAATAAAATGTAAATTATGAGGGTCAAAGGCAAAAACTTTCCTAGCTAGTGCACTGCTTTGAAAATCCAGAGTAGGTAAACATTAACAACGTAACTAAATTTTCGACTGATACCACAATGATAATTATGGCACCAAATGTATCACTAAATGCAAATACATATAGGTTAATATCAAATTTCATTGGTACGTAGCCTACACTTCAAATTTGGAAGATACCCCATGGCTATTATCTTCTCAAAGAGTTCAGTCATAATCGACTAAAGTTCATTCAATGTACGTATCTTTCATCGTTGACAGACATGGTTCAACGTGCCAGCTGCTTGAAAACGGACTCGTAGTTAGAAATCAGATGCTTCCTCAACAATTATCTTTAGAATGTCCTATCTCTCTTCAACGCTTTAAAACGCTTTTCTTAAAGTTAAGTTAATCTGAAAATAGAAAATTGCGTATAGTATATAAGAAAGGTATCCGCTTTGGCTTTTTCGGAAGCTTTTTCCATCACGATTTTCTCTTCGAGAACACTCGTTAGCGATAGGCCAGCAACCTTTGGCTCGAGCCCCGTCAGTCCCGACGGATTCAATAAATATATCAATTCATCTCTCCATTTTCTGTGCTTCTTTCTTTCCTTGGTCTTTCGTTCTGCCATCGGGATTTCTCCCGTGACGTCCAATAAGAGCGACCTCTCAACTGCATACTTGAAATTTACCACTATAGTTATGCATGTCTAAAGTTATGTCAAAAATGGGTAAATTTATAAAAAATATTAGTTAAACAGCGATCCCTTGAGTATTTATAAAAAAATCACAGAAATATGACCTTTTTTAGGTGCTCTTTAATTTTTAACCCTTGCTTGCCTCATAGATAAAACTTCAAAGTTAAAAATTAAGTGTTATCCACATGGTAAGCGAGGAGCAATACTTATTAAATTTATAATTTGTCCATGTGGCACGTGGGACAAAAATTCAAGTAAAAAATTTGCCGAACATACTATTTGATCGTCACCATTTAATTTATACTTATTTTTTCTAAAAAGTTTAAGTAGTACCCAATCTAGTGGGTACTTCAGATTCGAATTCTTCTACGCCACACTAGATTCCGTTCCTAATTTTTCAGATATGAAAATTTTCAGTTAAATCTAAGTGTTCAACAATGGTGTAAAGCTTCTTCTTTAGGTAATCAAATAGAGTTGAGTCACCATTTTAATTTCGCAGTTCAAATTCCAACCGCGAATACGACAAATAAAATTTAGAAACATTTTAATTAAAAAAAAATATCAAATACGAATCTTACCAATTCAGTTGTCACATTGGAAAACCAAATGCTGTCCATAAACTTCTGATCCCACTTTTTGAAGTTGCATTTTGAAGCGATAAGAACTTCACATTTCAATTTTGAAGTTGCACGTTGAAGTGATAAAATTTTTATATCTCGATAGTGAAATTGTACTTTAAAGTGAAACGATAATTTCGGATCCGATTTTGAAGTTACATTCAGAAATGATAGAAGAACTTCAGATTCGATTCTGAATTCCAATTAGTAACTTCAAATACGAATTCTGAAGAAATCACATGCGAATTTTGAAGTGTAATCTTAAGTGGGTAAATTTGCACAAAATATTCAACTTGGGGTACTTCTTAAATAGCGCCCCTAATCGTGTATTTGTCCACTTCCACCAAAATTCAAGACCATCCGCTTTGAGAGCTATTTGTGTACTTCATCGTTTATTTATAGGAAATTATCAGTTATGTCCGCTTATAAATAGTTTATTACAAAAATTTGTCAATTCATAAAATATTACTAATATTAGCCAACTAGCTATTTGTAAAAATGTCAAATTTTTACTTTTTTTTGAGTGAGTGTTATTAGAATATATTGGGTAAATTTAAGGAGTTCATCAGTTTTGGGATAATTTGGCAGAATTTTGAGGTAGTTTGAACTGAAAATTCAAAATAGAAGATGAAACATGAAAAAAATGATGTGTATCATTTGTGTACTATATTTGTATCAAATGTGTATCACATGTATATCCATGTCAACCTTTATGTATGTGGTGCAGAAGAATTTTTTGAATTCGATTTTAACTACGAATTTTAATACCAAATTAGTCCAAATCACCTCCAATCTTCCTCAAAAATTGTATATTGACTTATCTATTTATTTTCAATGAATTTAAATCATACCCGTTGGAAAAGTTCATTTTTTGCTTAGAGTTTTGGAATCTTATATTTGTATTTTATTGTATTTTATCACCTTGTTTGCTACCTCATCTATGGAATTTTCTTTCTATCTTGCATTATTGCTGATCGCGCTAAAAAATACAAAAGGAGATTTTTGTGTGTGATTCTTGGAGAGAAAGAACCTTATTTATTTGGGTTTTAATTTTTATATGTATTTTGTTAATTTTGGTAAATTTATGATTAATGACTAAATATTAGTAAGTTGGAATTTATTTTGAGATATTTTCCCTTCATTTAATAACTTCATAGCAAATTGGAAAAAAGCCCAATCAATACATAGCAAACAACAATCTCTAGCAGCCCACATGACCCAGCGGCAAACTTAAACCCTTCTAAACCCTCCGTCAGTCTCTGCTTCTCTTCCTTCCTCGGACAACGTGGTATTGTTTCTCTGAAACTTGAAAGAGGAAAAAGCCTACTAGAAACATGGCACCTCCTTCAAAGAAATCCCAAAGCAAAAAGTTTTCTAAACCCGTTTCAAGGAATGTTCAAAATCCATCTAAAAAACCATTCAAGGCCAAAGGTAAAGGCGACGTTTCAACCATGCCCCTTCAGCTTGAAGACGACGTTCCTGACTTCCCTAGAGGTACTTCTTCTGGTCAATCACCATTTTTTTTGTAGAAGGAAGCAAATTTGTTCAGTTTACTATTTGTGTAGTCATTGCATTTAATGAAAAAATGGGTCATGAATATTGTGTGTATTTCTATTGGAATATTGCTATTGGGTCTGGTCATATAACTGCTTGTGAGAAAAAAAAAATGTAGTGGGCATTTCCCTAGTTGTGCATGTCTAGTGACATGAATTTATTTGTCTAAAGATTTTTTCTTTGGAAAGAGCTAGTTTATTTTAATTTTCTTGGTCGTATTGGTTTGTTGAACGAGAAAAATGTCTGATATATTTAATTTGGTTTCTCGAACATATGGACCGGTTTTTCCGTATGAATTTTGTAGGTGGGGGAAGTTCTTTGAGTAGAGAGGAATTGGATGAAGTTCGAGCTGAGGTGGATGCAGAGTTTGAGGCTGAAGAGAGATTGTTGAAGAAGAAGGGGAAGAAGCAAAACAAGGTGCAACGGAGTAGTCAATCAACAGAAGATGACTTAGGTTCGCTTTTTGGCGGTGGCATCAATGGGAAATTGCCGAGGTTTGCTAACAGGATCACTTTAAAGGTATGGCCTGCCTGGAATTTCTTAACTAACTTTTCCTGGAATTGTAGAGGATTCAGACTGATCATAGACGTAAGCTATATGTTCGCTTGAACATTAGGGAAATTTACAATTATAAGTAGTTTCTCTGTATTTGGTATCCCTTTCAAAGAATGATTTTGTCACTGGCCATCCTGTTGAAAAATGTCAAAAGAGTATAAATGTTAATGAGACCTTTAAGTTATACTTTGACTTGGTAATTGGATGTCTGTTGAAAATTCAAGTGCATGAAGTATGATATTAAGGTTGTGGAATTGAAAATCGAGTAACTCCTTGCATAATAGGGTACATGCTAAGATATCACAATGTTTTCCTTATAAAAAAGAAGTTGTCATAATATTATGATTAAGGTAGAGTTGTTTCATCCATTTGAATTTGGTTTATAAGTCATTTTTTGAAATATATGTGCTTTGTTGATAATGCCATTGTAAAAGTTCTTGAATTGGTTAGTGCAGTTGAGTCTTTGGGTATTTCCGTATTTATAAAATGACAACGGAACTGCCAACACTTACTACGACCTATTGTCCAAAAAAAAAGGGAACGGAAAAGGAAATTAACTCAATTGTCGCAGATTTTCTCGAGTTACTCGATACCTGTACTGGTGTGAGCTAGTAGGTACCCGTGGAATTAGTTGAGGTGCGCGCAAGCTGGCATGGACACCACGGTTATCAAAAAGAAAAATTGTTGCTGATTTTCCTGCACACCATATGCATTTTTCTTTTTGATAATTAGCACCTTATGCATTACTTACCTCCATTTTAAACTTGTTTAATGTGTTTTGACTTTTCTCTCAGGCTTTTTTCCTTTTTCTTCTGATGTCTTCATTTTCTGGCTAGTACTCAAGCACTTGCTTTAATCGTTTGTGTTTGTAGATTTAGATATGAGTGCAGTAGGAACAACATCAACAACAACAACAACAAAAAAAAAAATCCAGTATAATCCCACTGTGGGGAGTAGTGTGTATGCAGACCTTATCCCTGCCTGGAAGGTAGTGAGGCTATTTTTAATAGACCCTCGGCTCAAGGCAAAATGAAAATAAAGTGGCAGCACAAGCATTAACAACAACAATGTAACAAGAAAACGAAGCAAAGGGGACAACACGTAAAACTAGAAATCTAACAATAATATAGCACCAGACTAACACTAGTACTGTATGTAAAAGAAACACTCTCGACTACCTACTAGACTTATACCTTGATTCTCAGCCTCCTCACTTTCCTATCAAGGGTCATGTCCTCGGTAAGCTGAATCAATGCCATATCTTGCCTAATCATATCTCGCCACTACTTCTTTCGCCTGCCTCTGCCTCTCCTCAAACCCACCGAGGCCAACCTCTCGCACCTCTTCACTGGGCATCTCCTTTTCACATGCCCAAACCATTTAAGCCTCGTTTCTCGGGATCTTATTCTCCACCGGAGCCACTCCTACCAAGGCTCGAATTTCTTCGTTCCTATTCTTATCCATCCTAGTATGCCCCCACATCCATCTCAACATCATCTTCTAGACATGGGAGGTCTTCTCTGGCCAACACTTTGCCCCATGCAATATAGTCGGTCTAACAACCACTTTGTAGAACTTACCTTTTAAGTTTAGATGCACGTTCTTATCACATACACACCGGATGCGAGTTTCAATTTCACCCACCCTGCTCTGATATGATGTGTAACATTTCCATCAATCTCCCCATTTCTTTGGATAATAGACCCTAGCACCTCTATAGGAGTTTCTCTAATGCAGTTTACTGTCATGTTCCGCATATCACTCCCGTCCCCACATATCTGAGTGCAGTAGATGTAGGGCATTTCATTTAACCATGCCTGTTTGTGGAAGGGTGTATCTCATCATAAAGTCAAACATGCTCCGTCAATATAGTAGCTTTCTAGCGGAGCGGAGATAGGGAACCATACCGTCCCTGTTATTTTGTGGTGTGCAGTACCTTCTTTGTACTTACATTAATAAAATTTACTTAATTTAGCTGGAAGTCAGTCTCTCTCTCTCTGTCTGCGAAAAGCTTGGGATCGTGGTTTCAATCGCTTCTGGAAGCATTTCTCCTTATTTTTATATACGGCTGCTTCTTTTTTCTTTTGGGGGCCCTTTTCGTCAATGAAAATTTATTTACTTGATAAAAAAAATGTTTGTGAAACCTTTTGGTTTCACAATTACATGTGCCTTATACGTTGTTGTGGACTTTAGAACCATTTTGTTGTTTAGGCAGTCTCAGTATTGTTAAAGGCGAAAAGCTCTATCTTGGTCTGTTGGGGCTTTAAGTGCAAAGCGCATTTAAAGTGTGGGTTTTAGTTAAAAAAAGACGCAATGAATATGTATATATCATTCAAGAACAAAGCAACAAATTCATTCATAATGTTTTCTTTACGGCTAATACCCTTTTTTTCCAATTATGTGTGTTGTTTATTGTTGCTTGATTTTACGACAAAACTCATGGGCAATGAGGTCCATGTCTTAGTGCCTTGGTTTAGGCTGAAGTGTAACTTACGTGTGGCGAAGCGCCATCCCCGAGCTTCTCTGAGCTTCAGGGTTTAAGCGCGCTTTAAATGAGCCTTTGACAACACTGGGCAGTTTACAAGTTCATTTTTAGTGACTACATATGTAATTCATCATGTCTACCCGTGTTCCAAGTTTTATGCTTTGTGGTTGTCCTAACAGTTATGCCAACTGGCAGTAAACATATAACTGCTTTGCTTTCTTATGCATTCAGAATATATCTCCTGGAATGAAGCTCTGGGGAGTGGTTTCTGAAGTAAATGAGAAAGATATCGTTGTCAGTCTCCCGGGAGGCTTGCGGGGGTTGGTTCGAGCATCTGAAGCAGTTCCTCCTTTTGTGGAGGATGGAGCAAAACTGGTACTGAATCTTCTGACAACTTATTTTCTGAAGTATAGTTTCTGTGCACTGTATTTTCGTTGTATTCCTGAAGTTTTATTGATGAAAATTTATGAAGAATAACTTTTGGTCCAGAGCTTATTCTGGGCAGGAGTTTCATTGTTAGGCAAGCTGGAAGGAATTTAAACTATTATGTAGTCTGTGGTGTATCAATTTCTTCAATTTATCTATTAAATGGGAGGATAAAAGAAGGTGTGGTACTGTAACCAACCAAAAAGTGATGTTCCCACACTAGTTTAAACTTATTGACTAAATGCCCTTAAAATTCAAATGCTACTGAATTAGACATATCCAATTAAGGCTCTTTATATTACTTGAATTCTTTCTAAGTAAATAATGTCTCTTTTAAGCCCCATGTGAATAGTGCTGATTTTTTTTCTTTGCAGCGGTTCCATTATTTTGACTTTTATTCACATCACTGGCTCAGAATTATACTTATGGACATAGTTTCAACATAAATTTAAAAATCCGGAGCCTAAGTGATTATTGTGCATGTGTGTAACATTGAAATTCCAAATAAGAATTCAAAATGCTTCTTTTTCCTCTACTGTCAACGAAAAACAAGGAAGAAAATAGGCGAACTCAAATATTCAGGAGTGGATAAACTTAAGAACATACATAATATTAAGTCCTAGTTAATTAAAAAATCTGCGCACCCAAAATGTTCTTTCCTGCTTGACAGACTTTTTAGCTTTCTCACATTTGCATTTGAGGATTTTAGTTTATCCTTGATGACTTTTTATTTTTGTTTTATCCTCAGCTTATAATTTTTTGAAATTTTATTTCCCAAATTGTCTTTTTTTTTTTTCCAGAAGGCTTCCCCGTGTCATTTCACATTTCTTTGTACCCCTTTTTGCAATTGAGAAATCTTCGAGGACCAATGGTGTAAAGTTATGCCAATTACTCGGCAGGAGCACTAATATCATTCTTTCTAGCGAAAATTGCTATTAATTCGTGGTTGCATTTTGGTCAACAAAGCCAAATTAGTGTTGAAACATCATCTCATGGTTTGGGAATATTGTCTCATTTGAAGAAATGCACTGGAAGCAAGTAGTCTGCATAGAGGATAAAAATGAGAGATCGCGAGATGGTTTAGTCATGTCCTATATCCACCTCTAGATGTGGCGGTCTATAGGTGAAAATCTCATGCAAAGAAGTTGTCTCAAACACCTACAATTTCTTAGAACCCATGCAGAGTTAGCACAAAATAGGGCAAAGTGAAAGAAAAGATTCACATAGGAGGTATCAATTAGCTGTGGTTAAGGTTTAGTTAATGAGGAGCCTTCTAGTCTTGTTAGAGATTAGTATGCCAGCCGAATACATAGAGAGTTTCTAGTGTTAGGATATTTGAATCTTCAACTATTGAATTAGTGTTGATTTAAACGGAGCAACATGGTTAGTTCACTTAGCGAACTTGCTTGGCATTGTGGCATATTTGTTTTTGTTGAAGAAATGCACTAGAAGGTATAAAATCATTAAGTGGTTTAAGGTTTTTCCCGCCCTACTTTTTGGTTAAATTAATAGGAAATGTTTTTGATTCCTTATGTTCCATGGTCTCTCGAGGCTTACTGAAAAAGATTTATGGTTATTGCATCTCAAGAAAATTCTGATGTACCACTCCCTTAAGTCCTTAATGAGACATTTAGTCAGTCTTTCAATGGATTCATATCCTTTGAGTTCATAGTCAATTTCTTGAGAAGCATCATGAGAAGTTGTGGGGTAATTACTATTTCACGTAATTTAACATGTCAAAGTTAAAATGATCTTATTACTTGAATTAAGTTCCCAGATAATACTATGCAAAGCATCTCCACTAGCGAAAGGTCTTCTTGTTTACTCAAATACGGATAAACATTGAGCTATAGCATATCTGAAATATGTTGTATTCACGAGAGTTTTGGTCAGTCTTTTACTGAATTCGTATCCTTTTAATCTTTAGCCAATATCGTGAGAACCATTATGAGAGGTATGGAGTAGTTAGCATTTATGTGAAAACCAACTGGGCACGGTTAAAACGATCTTTTCACTTGAACTTGAGTTCCTGGATATTACTATGCAAAACATTTTTAGAATAGAACGGTTATCTTGTTTAAGGTCAAAGATGGTTAAACAATGAGCTGTAAATTATTCGAAGTATTTTACATCCATGAGGTCATTTTTGGGTACACAATTTGATGTTTTGGAGAAAAAGCTCAACTCTTTTTCCTCATAAGAAAAGCTCAACTCTTTTTTACTTTCCATGACCTAGAAGAATTTGTTAGTAAAATCTTAGAGGCATATACCACAAATCGAATAATGAGGGGAGATTTTCATATGTAACCCCATTAGTTAAGAAAAGCAATGTCAACCTTTGAAGTGGAAGCTTTTGCAGATGTACACCACATACTTGGATTTGAGGGGATTATTTTTATGTTTATGATTTACTTTGCTATGCTGGAGGAAAAAAATGGTTGTTCTTTCCTATCATAAGATGATGATATATCATCCAAGTATGACTTCTCTTTAGCAGGGCGTAAATTAGATTCAGTCTCTTGTCTGAAACCTTTTTGACTTATTAAAGATATAATCCTTCTATGTTTTTCTTTTCACCAAAGAGATCTTATTATTGGCACAATTTATTCATTTAGTTGTTTAATTTTTGAGGTAACAAACACAATTACACAAACAAATAATTGCTGAAATATTGTATATAGAGAACACTTCATTTTATATACATCTTATATGAGAAGTTTTCCCTTTCTATTAATAGTGTTTATTACTTTATCAAAATATTGGGAAAATACTTGTTTAATGGAAGTATAGCTAGAGTCAAAGAATTCTAATAAAGGTAAATTCAATCTATGTTCCTTAAATCTTTATATAGTCTATCATCTCTCCTCTAAGAAAAGTAATTATTGAAGATATTGCCTGTTCTTAGTGATTGTTGTGTTATTTTATTCTTCTAATGACTCAAATTTTCCTTCACAGTCGGAGATGAACACCAATCTTCTTTCTATTGTATATCACGTTGGGCAGCTTGTTTCTTGCATCGTCTTGCATTTGGATGAGGATAAGAAAGAAGCGGGGAAGAGAAAAATTTGGCTTTCTTTGCGTCTCGCTTTATTGCACAAGAGTTTAACTCTTGACGTTATTCAAGAAGGAATGGTATGTTAATTATCTTTTAATTACCACCATTTTGAAGGCTTCATTATTTCCCCAAGAGAATATTGTCGTTGTCATGCCTTTTGCTTTGTCAAGGAGAAAACTAGAAAGTACTTACCAAAAACAAAAAAGAAAATTAGAAATTATATGGCAGTCTGATTTGCGTTTCAGATTTTGAGGCATAAATCCACCTTAAGAAATATTTCAGATTCTGTTACTGGTTAGAACAATAAGAAATATATTTACAGTAAGATAACTCATAAATCCACCTTATTGAAAAGATAACACTCAGAAATCCAAGTGCACGTACACTTATCAATCAATCAAGTACGTCTGAATTACAAAAAGATTTGGTAATATGAATCCTCTGTATCTATTCCGCTTTATTTGGGCCAAACAAATTCAAAATTTTCTTTGCTCGTAAATAATTTGTGTTCTAAGGCGAATTGTGGGCTCTCTAATGTTAGAGCTTCTTTAGATCTACTCTGAACTCTACATTGGTATACAAGTTTATTCGAAACTATAAATACTCATGGTGACATTGGACCTATTGTATGTGTAACAATAATAAGTAAACCTTTTTTAAATAACCAAACAATGATAAGTCAACCTTAATTCCAACTAATTGATAGTAGCACCTAAGGGTGTGGCCTAGTGGTCAATGAACTGGGTGAGAACCCTGAGGTCTCAGGTTCAAATCCCAACAGAGGAAAACCACTAGGTGAATTTCTTCCCAATTTGTCTAAATCTTGGTGGATAGAGTCACCTGGTACCTGTTGCTGGTGGCAGGTATCTATTGGAATTAGTCGAGGTGCGCACAAGCTGGTTCGGATACCACGGTTATAAAAAAAAATTCCAATTAATTGATAGTAGTTTTATGAATCCGTTGCTTCCATTGTGTTTTGTACTTGACTAAGTACGCATTGATGCCAATAAATGATAGGTGTGAGACAATTTTTGTCCATATGATTTTTGATCTTCCTCATCTTATTATAGCACCTTCAATCTTCATAATGTCGCACCAAAAGACAGGTGCACGTGGAGGTGTATGTAGGGCATGGGCTAACCACCATAGGGGACTTTATCTTATTTAATCCTATATCCTTTATGTGGTACTTGTACCTCTTGTTGGATGTGAACATTTCTAATCTTGTCCAAGATTGTATGATCACACATCCATTTTGACATTCATATTTCATGGATCCTCATCTTTTGGATATGCTAAGGGTCAACATTCGCTCCCATATAGTGTGGTGTCACCACAATTCTATAGAATTTTCTTTTATTTTGGTTATTTCCTATTGCATAGCAAGCCTATCACACTCTTTCGTGTTAGCCATCCTATTTATAATGTTATGTGCTATATCTTCATCTATCATGTCATTCTCTAGCAAGATTGATGGTGCATATATAATCACATTTCGTGGACCCTCATCTTTGGATATGCTAAAGGGAAACATTCACTCCCGTAAACTATTGTGTTGTCACCACAATTCTATAGAATCTTCTTTCATTTTGGTTATTTCCTATTGCATAGCAAGCCTTTCACACTCTTTTTTGTGTCCTATTATGATGTTATGTGCTATATCTTCATCTATCATGCCATTCTCTAGCAAGATTGATGGTGCATACATAATCACGTTCCAGTTTTATCCTTCTGTGGGGTCTAATTGACGGTCCATATATAATGTTTTATACCTATCCTAAACCCTTATCTTCTAAAGTGCTTCTCCACTATTACATATTTTGATGAATACTATTGTCACTTTCAATGGTTACACAATATAGTTTTCAAACACCATGTACCTAACTGAAGTCAAAATAGACATGCTGCTTTACTTTAAAAGTTCTCTTCCTAAAACGGATTTGCTATTGATTCAGAGGGTAGAGCAATGATATCAAGGGTGAATTGTCAGGAATGAGCATAATTTGATTAAAAGAACGAACAGTTGATTGGCGTGTTTCTTCATCAGAAGAATGTAAAGTATGTAGGAAGACTATGAATGGTTTTAGCCTGGCTGGGTATAGACGTCTGAATTAAAGGAGTTTTACATGCTAGATAGGTTTCTCTAATCCTCTGTGAGGATGTGTGTGGTGCTATGTCTTGACATTCACAGGAAAAGGAAATCTAATGGGTGTTGGAGTATTTGGGGGGGAGTTGAGAATTGGAAGAAGCTGTTATGGAAATGGGACGTTATGAATGCAAGAGGTGTTATGATGGGGGAGAATAAAGTTCTTACAAAGCTTTTCCGTATAGTTGAAGTAGAGTATGCAGGTAAAAAGTTGTCTTAGGCGGATTATTGAGGGATATTTGAAAGGGGATGCCAGAAGGAAACAAGCTTTCAATGCGAATTGGAAGAAGCTGTTATGGAAATGGGACGTTATGAATGCAAGAGGTGTTATGATGGGGGAGAGTAAAGTTCTTACAAAGCTTTTCCGTGTAGTTGAAGTAGAGTGTGCAGGTAAAAAGTTGTCTTAGGCAGATTATTGAGGGATATTTGAAAGGGGATGCCAGAAGGAAACAAGCTTTCAATGCGAATCCCAAGTATTTTCGCAATTGAACCAGAAAACAGAAAATGGTGCAGGCAATAGTTAGCAGCAGACGACCTAACTTTATTAGAAGGTAGAAACAAAGTTGTTTCAACAGAAAGTACGATGTGCCGCAGTTTTGATTCATTTCAAGTTTCGGATCAAGAATTATAGCCGTAAAAGAACCTGGGAAGTTACAGGCTATGAACTGGTTGGCCCAAATAGTACGATTTGATCAAAAGAGAAGTAATCCTGGACTACAGACCTTATAAATAAAGTCAAGCAATTGGGAAAAATCTTGTGGAATCTCTTCAATTAGCGACCAGATGATGGGGGAATACTTGAAAGGTGATGTTGTAAGTAAACAAGCTATCATTTGAATCCCAAGTATTTTCGCAATGCGAACCAGAAAACAGAAAATGGAGCATGCAATAGAGCAGCAGACAAAACCTAATCAGAGTAAATTTAGAAAGGTAGAAACAAAGTTGTTTTCAACAGAAGGTCCTATGTGCCGAAGTTTCGATTGGTTTCAAGTTTTGAATCAAGACTTCTGTAAAACCTGGGAAGTTACAGGTCATGAACTGATGGGCTCATTGTCATACAATTTGATCAAAAGAGAAGTAATTTTGGACTACAAACCTGACAAATAAAGTGAAGCAACTGGGAAAAATCTTGTGCAGTCTCTTGAGTTAGCAACTTGAGGGATAGATATGATTGCATAAAACAATTGAATGTGAATAATCGACTATGCAATTTAACCAAGTTTACTTTGGGTAGAAGGGGTAGAGCAACAATAAAGTTTTCCCAATGTGGCTTATATGTCAGGGGTTCGAGATGTGGAATCAGCCATTGACGCTTGTGTTAGGATAGGCTGCCTATATCATATCTCGTTAGGTGCGGCCCTTCCAAGACCCTTCTTAAGCGCATGATGCTTTTGCACCAAGTTGCTCTTACTTCACTTTTTGGTGGAATGGTATTGGTGCCAATCCTTTATTTGCTTGACGTGTCAATAAGGTTCTTGAAAGTAAACTTTTTTTTTGAGAAGGTAAAAATACTAGGTGATTTCTTCCGGTCTATCCAACACTTAGTGGACAAAGTTACTCGTATCTTTACTGGTGGAAGGTTGGTAGCAAGTACCTGTAGAATTATTCGAGGTGCGCGCAAGCTGGCCTGGTCACTGCAGTTATAAAAAAAAGAGGTGATGTTGAAAGTTATAGAGATGTAGGTTCTTGAATGTTAACTTAGTTGCTCTATAGTTGGGACAGTGGTTGAAACTTTAGTAAAAAATAATGAGAAAGCAATTTGTGCACACCAAAAAGGTTAAGCAATTCACGGTGAAGGTTGTTTCACGAAATGGTGTGACTTTTCATCATCAGGAAATGATATTATGATTTAGATTTTGATTACAATGAAGAGACAAAATACACGGGACAGAAAAAAGGTGTTTGGGAAAGCTAAAATGCAAGATCTAAGGGGCAATACTTCAATGCTTTTGCTGAGATTTAGGATTAAAAATTGGAGATAATAAGCAGAAGCAAGGAGAAAAGGAACACACAATAGTAGGAAACAAAGCCTAATAAGTCACGCTTAAACTTATGCAAACCAATTAACAATGTAAAAAGATGAGAAAGATGCTGCCCCCTTTCCTTAATAGGGCGAGTTGATTTTGATCCTGGTCTTTTTAAGGTAGCTAAGGTATTTTGGGTGACGGAACCAAATAATCTATACACAAAGGAATCTTATGAGTGCTGAAGCAAGCAAGTCTGAGCGGATGTTCTCAGCTCTTGCGCATGCCCTGTGCTTCCTTTCTCTGTAGTTCCCTAACTTTATTCCTTTCCCTCTAGGCTCTACTATAAGAAATACGTACATTATCTAAATTTGCTGCCTGATTACCTTTTGGAACTGGTCTATTAATTTTTCTTTTGAAAAGGTAACATATCTATTATACTAATTAAATCATCAGCACAAAAATTGTGCTGGGAGCCAAAATGTACATCATGGAGAACTTAGGCACAAACCAAAAGCTTAACATCCTTGTTCTTCTCACAAGGAGCCTAAGACTTCTATGACTGAATCATGGTCATCAATATATTCTAATTTACACCAATAATTAAAAAGAAGAATACGATTCATCTTAATCTTTTGTGTAGGGCTGCTTGTATCTTCAAAGCATCTTGCATTCCTCTCCTTCCATACTGTCCACCAAATAGCTGCTGGGACAATTTTCCATCTGTCTTTGTTAGAGGTAGAATTTCCCCCCGTATTCCAACTTTCCAGAAGTTCAAAGGTTCTTCCTGGCATTGTCCACCTAATACCCCTTAGGTTGATGAACAAGTCTCACAACTGTCTGGTCACTCTACAATGTAGAAACAGATGGCCAATTGTCTCTGCATCTTGTCCACATAAATAGCATCTAGAACAAATTGGCAATCCTCTTTTCCTAAGATTTTCCTGAGTAAGTACTGCTTCTTTAGCCACCAACCAAGTAAAGCATGCCGCTTTGTGTGGTATTTTAACTTTCCATATGTGTTTCGAAGGCCATAAACTGTTTCGAGACACCTGATTCAAATCTTTGTATGCAGAACTTACTGTATAACTTCCAGTGATGTGCTTCTTCCATGAAAGAGTGTCTTCCCCTCTTGCAATCCTCTGCCTTGATCCAAGGTGTTATAGAATTCTGCAATTCTAGGCAGTTCCCAATCTTGAAGTAGTCTTCTGAATGTTAAGTTCCATCCCTGAATCCCCCATACATCCTTCACTGTAGCTCTTTGTTGCTGATTCAATGTAAAAATGTCAGGGAATAAAACCTTCAAGCATCCTATTCCCAGCCAGTTATCCTCCCAGAATAATATTTTCCTTCCATCCTTCACATTAAAAATTCAGTTTGGATGAAAGACTTGGCCGCAGGTTCCTAAGTGATCTCCATAAACTGGTTCTATAAGGATTCTTCACCTCCCTAGTCATCCAGAAGCCTTCTTTTCCATACTTTGCTCTTATCACCCTTCCGCATAGTGTTTGCTCTTCCCTTGTAAACCTCCACAACCACTTCATTAATAGATATTTGTTTTGCCTTCTTAGATTTCTGATTCCCAAACCCCCTTCTTGTTTACTAATGGTCAACTTTTTCCATTTAACTAAGTGAAATCCTTTCTTCTCTTTATTTCCATGCCATAGGAAATTCCTTCTCATGACTTCCATTCTCCTTTCTACACTTGCAGGTAAAAGGAATAGGAACATCATGTAGGTTGGGAGAGCGTCTAACACAGAGTTAATAAGAACTAGTCTACCTCCCAAAGAAATGTATTGTGCTTTCCATTTGGCTAACTTTTTCTCACATCTTTCCAGAACTCCATTCCATATTTCTTTGGATTTGCTTTTTGCTCCCAAAGGCATCCCCAAATAGGTAGTAGGAAAAGAACCAACTTCCCCTCCCAGAATGTTTGTCAGGATCTGTATGATAGGCACCTCATTAACAGGATAAATCTGACTTTTCCTCCAATTAATATGAAGTCCAGAAATAACTTCAAAGAGGATAAGGATAATCCTAATATATTTTACTTAGACTTTCCTCTGCACCACACATAATTAGAGTATCTCAACTTGACTACTTGCTATATTGAAGCCCTTAATCCACCCATTGTTATGTGCAGTCTTCAACATGTTGTTCAGCCCTTCCATTGCTATTATGAAGAGAAATGGTGACAGGGGGTCACCTTGTCTCAGACCCCTTTGTGAGGGGAAGAAACCTTCTGGGGTACCATTGATCAAAATAGAGAATCTAATAGTACTTATACAAAATTTCATCCAACTGATCCACTTTCTTCCTAAACCCATCTTATGCAGAATTCCTAGGAGGAAATCCCAATTTACATGGTCATATGCTTTCTCAATGTCTAGCTTGCACATCATTCCTGGATCTTTTTCCTTAATCCCGGAATGTGTGCATTCATTAGCAATCAATACAACATCCGTAAGTTGTCTTCCTTTTATGAAAGCCGTCTGGTGTGAATCAACTAGTTTGTGCGTCACTTTCTTGAGCCTTTTCGTGAGAAATTTAGAGATCAACTTGTATATGCTTCCATAAGCTTATAGGCCAAAAATCTCTTAGCTCCTTTGCTCCAGTCATTTTAGGAATCAGAGTCACATACGTGGCATTAAAACTTTTCTCAAAAATTTCATGCGAGTGAAAATTTTGAGCAGTTGCCATAATGTCTGAGTTGATCACCTCCCAGCATTCGATGAAAAAACCCATAGTGTATCCATCTGGCCCAGGGGCTTTATCTGCTGCACATAATTTCAGGCATCGTAGGACCTCTTCCTCCTCAAAAGGGCTTTGCATTGCTTGTTGTTCTTCTACAAAGATAGTGGGGCAATTAGTCATACTGCAGGCAGGTCTCCAGACCTCAGTTTCAGAGTACAATTTCAGATGAAAGTCAACTATCTCTTTGTTAATGGCTTCTGGTTCCTCAATGGTCTCCCCTTCCACTACCAGCTTATCAATGTTATTGCTTCTCTTGTGTGCATTTGCAAAAAAGAACTTGGTATTCTTATCTCCCTGTTTGAGCCAAAGTGCTCTAGATCTTTGTCTCCATGCAATTTCTTTCCTTCTGACATACTCTTCAAATTCCATAAAGAGTCTTGCTTTCCTGGCCTTCTCCTCTTGATTAAGGTTCCTTTGTTGCTGAATATATCCAATACAGTGATTTGATTAAGAGTATGATTTTTCTCCCTCTCTAGATTACCAAAATTATTATTACTCCACTCTTTTAGTTTCCTTTGAGAGCTTTGAGTTTACAAGCGAGAATATAATCTGGTCTTCCTTCTATTTCAAATGATGTCCACCAATTTTGAACTCTATCATTGAACCCTTCAGTTTCCAGCCACCAATTCTCAAACTTGAAGTAGGATTTTGTTTGCTCCCAGTTACCACAATTTAAAAGTAAAGGGGTATGATCTGAACACACTTGGGGGAGAATTTCCTGCTTGATGTTTCTGAAGCAATCATTCCATTCCACTGATATGAGGAATCTGTCAATTCTAGCTGATGTCTCCTGTCTGCTCCCACTAAAGATCAACCAACTCCATGTCTTCAATGAAATCTGAAAATTCTGTCATTGCTCTAGTAACTCTAGTGCAATTCCTTTTTTCAGAAGGAAAACTGATTATATTGAAATCCCCTAGCAGCCCCAATCTTTCACCACACTTCTTGTCTTTCGTTAACACAATTTGGAGCATAAACTCCTGTCATGTGCCAGTTGAAATCTTGGGTTAATGACTCAAACCTACATGTCAAAGAGTAAGACCCGGTAGCTATCACCTCCCCCTTCCAAACTTTACTGTCCCACAGCATTATAATACCCCCTCTAGTATCACCAGCCTCCAATTGCTCATACTTTATTCCCCTGTTACCCTATAATTGTTTAACCATCTCCTCTATATCTCCCTCTAGTTTTGTTTCCTGAAAGCAATAAACATCAGCTTTCCATTCGGTGATCAAGCTACCAACCACCCCCCTCTTAGCTCTACGATTCAATCCCCTCACATTCCAAGATATAATCTTGATATTCATTGATCCACAATTGGAATTTCTTTCCCCCTATTCCTAGCACCAGTGCTTTTAAATTTCATATCAATGACCAGACCTTTCAATTCATTACTGCCTTTTCTCTTGGGTGTTTCCATGGGAATGGTGTTCTCTTCTTGTCTTTTGAATTGCCTGCATCTGTTGTGAAAAGTGCCAGAGCGTCCTTTTCACATCCTTGGAAGTTAATTCCAAATTGCTTGCTTAGTTTCATTACATTTTGATGGACCCGTAAAGATGCATCCATCTTCCCATCTATCTCCTCTTCTTGCTCTTGAATTACAAGAGGTTGTGCTTCCTCAACCGACCAAAGTTCAGTCTTCATGGGATCGATTATCTGCATGTCACCTCTATCTCCCCCAGTGTCAAATTGTGTACCCTCACCGTCAGTGTTGATCATGGCATCTTCATAGTCATCAGCGTCTATGAAGATAGCAATTGGGCCTCGTAAAATAAAAACGAGCCCGCAGAATTTTCTTGCACTTTATCTGATTTATCTGAGGGTGGTAAAATATTTTGGACTGATGATGCCAATTGGGCCTCATTAAATAAAATGAGCCCAATAAGTTCCCCTGTTCCTTTTTTTTTTATTCCCTGTGATATGCTGGGCCGGTGCAAGCCCCAAAACCATCCGATCTGTGACCCTATTATCATAGCCACTTACTCCATTCCTAAGGTCATTTTTGTAATTTGAATTGGGCACTGTTTTTGATGTACCCACATGCCCATCCCTTCCTATATTACAGTTGTTTTCTTCAGCAGAGTAAGGCTGTATTGCCTGTTGATTAAAAGCCACCCCCCTTTCTTCTTCTTTTTCTACAACCACCCTGGTCGGAGATTCACACCAAATAGGAATGGTAAACTCAAAGCCTTTATCTGCTATTTTTATCTCCTTCGGCACACTAATACCATCACCTTTGATTTTGATTCTTGCCCATTTAAGATGATTTTTCGGAGTTGTTTCTTCCTCTGTTTCCAGCCAACCTCCACAGTGGTCACCGATAGCTTTGAAAATTTTCTCAGTCCAGAAGTGCAATGGAAGACCAATGGCTTTGATCCATGTCGAACCTCTTGTTTGCAGGGAGGAGCAGAGACCACCATTCCATAGAAATTTTTGCCTGTTTCCACCTCCATTCCCCTTGAAGAATGTGTTCCACATGTGTTTGTTAGGGAACTGGAACAAGAACCTTGATCCACCCATCTCATATACATCAATTCCAAAAACACTTTTACAGGAGCTCACCGACCACCTCCGGATATCAGCAAGAGTTGGTTTCTCTACCAGGCCTTCCTTGTAGCTACCAACAACACATCTACCCAACAAACCTTCATCAGCATTTACAGCACCACCAGAAATCAAAATTCTATTGTTGGGGCCTTTTTGTAATGTGTGCTTCATTAGACTCCTTCGTCTTCCATTTACTGGTTTTGACAGATTGTGTATAAGAAATTTTGGAATCTACCTTTCAGGGGCCACTTGTAATAAATGGTCCTCTGTCTGCATTGATGAATTTCCTAATCTTTAATGCAATATCATTCCATCCCGCATTAAATGTTACTTCAGGAATAATAGTTACTGATCTTTTGTCACCTTGGATTGATACTATGCTAATAAATCTTCCAAACTTGTTGTTCTTCCTGGAACTGGAAAAGATCGAGTACTGCTCCTTTAATTTCCATTTCCTTACATGTGTGCCAGCTTCTCTTGAAGCCTCCTGAAGAACAAAGCATTGCCACTCCATTGTTTTCCAGCTGAAAGTTGTTCTACGCATCAGATTATGGCTCCTTTCCACCCAATCGAACCATGTTTCTGCCCTTGACTTGAGTCGTGTGATATCATAAGATTTAAAACCTGCTGCAAAATAAATCCTATTTCCCCCCATAATGAAATAGAAGAAGGTTTTAGATTAATCACTGATGAATGATCAATAGTAAAACTCTGAAAAGGACGCCAGAACTGATTAGAGACCGCCGGAAAAGAAGTGATCTTTTCTAGCCTCGTTAGATGTGCCTGAGAGCATTTCTTACTCACTCAAATTTTTTTTGTATATTGGGATGTCACTTTGTAGAAGAACGAGAAGCCTTTCTCTTATTATTAGTGATTTTTCCATCTTTTCTGGGAGTATATTGCGAACTTCTTTTCACATTCCTTTACCTGATATTGTGTATTTTTACTGAACATGTGGCTTTTCTTATGTTATGTACAGATTCTTAGTGCATATGTGAAAAGCATGGAAGACCATGGCTATATACTTCATTTTGGGCTGCCTTCCTTCTTCGGATTTATGCCAAAAGATAATCAATCAGGTAAGCTTCATGTCTGCTCAAGTACTTCCTTTTGATTCTTCGTCTGATTTAACAACAATAGTAGCTGTACCTAGAAGCTTCATAAGTAAACAATTTTATCTATATATCTATATGTAGATCCCTCAACTATCTTGATTTATTAAACCACATAAAGCTAGGAAGGGCTAAGTTTATTTTTGTGGCTCTTATGTGCTGTGTTTATCTGGTGCTTGGCTGCTGTTTCTTGAAATTGTGATCCTGATAATGGTGCAAAAAGCAAAAGGATACACATTTTCTTTCATGTATTTGCTTGAAGGGAAAAAGAAAGTTGAGCGTAGGAAGAACCCAACTTCCTTCTAATATCCTGCAGAAAGAACTTAATATAGATGATTGACAATGCAAACCTAAAAAAAATAAATAAGCGCCTCCTCTTTTAAGAGTTAATTTTTATTTAAAGAAGTTCACACAATTTAACAAGGGATTAGAGCAGACAAATGTCTTTGTACGATCCTTATTCTCACTAATCAGTGAATATTTTCATGTGCTTTTCCAAGAAAAATATTAGATCAAGGAGCACGTTTCACAATTAAACAAATAAAAGTGTGTCGTCTTTGAGAGTTTAAACTTTTAGTGAGATGATTCATGCTATTCTAACAGAATGCTTTTTCTCCGGGAAAAATGTTTGTTCCCCTACTATCTTGCTCGCCAACCTCAAATGCAGAAAAGTCAACTTTCGTCTTTCAGTTTCAGGCACTATTTCCCTTTTCCTATAACTAAAATAAATTTGATGTATTTGTATTTTGAGGATGTCATATTTTGATCAATGTTTCCTTTCATTCTGAGATATGCATGTATCCTCTTTTGGCAAGGCCAAGTTGTTTGCCATATTGCAACAACAAACCCAGTGGAATCCTCGTCAAATATTTTAGAGCCGGAGGCGTTGGCGGAGATTCTTAGTTCTTTACCCTCTCTCTAAAGTTATCTTTTAGATGTACTCCTATCCTACTTTTTCTTAAAGTTGGCCCCCTCTTTACATCAATAAAATTCTCTCAGTTACCTATCCAAAAAAAAAAAAAACCAGTGGAATTCCACAAGTGGAGTCTAGGGAGGTAATGTGTACGCAGACCTTACGTCCACCTTATGAAGGGTAATGTGTTTCCCATGTTAGTGTAGTGAATTTCAACCTTTGAAGGGATATTTTGGAGCTCAAGAAACATTGCGCCTCTTGAGGGACATGGAATTTTTTTTGATACGACTCAAATCATTCTTTCTCTATTGGCTTTTTTTGAGATCCAAGAAATACTGCCTTGTACAATGACTTGGTGAATTTAATGAAATCCATATTCTGCATAGAACTTGTTCTTATGTGTATATATTTTATACAAATTTATGTATTTCTTGGAAATGACATTTTGGAAAAAATGAAGAAATTAGGTTTGATAAGCCGGGACCTTGTAATTTTGTCATATACGGAATAATAATTTTGGTGGGACTCTTCTCTTGAACAGTAGCAAAGCGTTTTTCTGAAGTGTACTTTGAATCAAATACAGTAAAATGGAGACTATAAGTAGTTGTTTGGTTCACATACTAGTTATGGGGGGATTATGATGCTGAGATTGTTGTGTTGAATACATGAAGGAATTCCTTTTCTGACCAGGTAAGATAAACCATATACAAGTGGTATATCAAAAAGTAGAAAACCTACAAAGATATGGTTTTTTATTTACGAGCTTCCATACGTATAGGAGCCTCATGGGTGCTCCAAATAGAAGTAAGGAATAACGGGTTATTCCTTGACTGTGCTAAATCATTCTCTACTCCTTCAAAAACTCCCCTATTCCCCTCTCTCTACATGACCACATAAGTGCTAGTGGAACAACATCCCCGCCATGTCTCTTCTACTTGGTCTTTTAAAGGTCCACCTGGATTTTTCACCACAAGCGAGCAACTATCCGACAATATAGAAGGAGACGGCCCATTTTTTTTTATCCGAGAGTGCATATAAAACACCAAATGATGTATGCAATCTTCCTCTTCCTCAAATTCTCACTGTCGAAAATCTCCCTCCGCTACTAGCCAAGTGGAACAACACACCTTTCTCAGTGCCTTAGGCATCCAAACCAAGAGAATTAGCAAAGTCATATCATCTTTGACTACGAGCTTCTTGTAATAGTACATAATTGGAAGCACCATTATTCTTTGCTCCCACCTCCATACATCATGGCCAGCTTTGTTATTACTTTGTTTTTGAAGCAAATCAACCAAGCTTGGGAATATTTCCACCTCCCAGTACTGAAAGTTCCTCCTAAACCTTATGTCCCTGTGAACTTCTCCTCCTCATAGCCTTCAGAGCCGTGGGACTGTCATCCCCTCTTGGCATGAAATATTCTGTGGATGTTTTGAATGTAATTCTCAATGCATTGTTCCAGCAACTGTTGTGAACCCGAAAACTTATCTTACTCCCATCTCCTAGCCTAAATGATATGTTTCGATATATAAAGGATTGTAATTTTGCTTAGGAATTACTTACTTTAAGTGCATTTTTGTCTTTAAATGCTTTTATTCCCGTTTTGTGGATACATATATTCTTGTTCCACATTTTATCCCCAGAAAAGAATATATTGATCCCCGCATAATTTACTGCTGGTATTATTTAGTGCAGCCAACTAAAAGCTGTATTAATTATGCCTGAATTATTTTTTCTTGTATGGCCAATCAAACGTTGCATACTTTGTAAGGATTATTTTGCCTCGTCTTTCCTTTCCGACATTGCATTATTTTATGCTAGGATTACTTTCCTAATCCCTCCACTAAACAACCTCTAAGGGATAGAGTTATAACAATAACATTAGAATTTAAAAAAAAAAATGAAATTAAAGAAATTTATTAAACTGATGGAAAGTATATACTTCCTCCGTTTTAATTTATGTTAACCTATTTCCTTTTTAGTCTGTGCCAAAAAAAATGATCCCTTTCCATATTTGGAAACAATTTACCTTTATGCAATGATTTATAGCCACACAAAATATATGTGCCTCCCGGCACAAATTTATTCTTTTGTTGTTACTGATTTATTCGTTTGTTCTTTTCTGATGTTATTGTCTCGTCTGTTGAGCCGAGGGTCTCCCGGAAACAGCCTCCCTATCTCCCGGGTAGGGGTAAGGTTTGCGTACACTCTACCCTTCCCAGACCCCACTAGTGGGGTTCTACTGGGTAGTTGTTGTTTGTTGTAAAATATAGGTGCCTCATTTTACACAAGTTCAAAAGTCTTCTCTTTATTCTTAAACTCCATGCCCAATCAAATAGATTCACATAGATTGAAACGGAGAGAGTAGAAAGTAAAAAATGTTATATAGAAACATGGTTCTCTATACAAAACATGATTTTTATAAAGCAAAGATCATCACCTGAACATCATGTGCTCCAAAAGTGTATAAAAACTAAAATGTATCACTAATTTTTGCAATTGAATTTTCAAATCTTTAGTTCCACTAATATTTGCATTTGAATTTTCAACTCTTTTGGATGGTCTTCTCTTTCTTTCCATATAGTCTACATAAGCACCATATGAACTATTTGTCATGTTCTTCTCTTCCTTTTCCTTCAATATTCCATCTTAGTTGCATATCTGTGTCAACTCCTGACATCACCAGTCTCTTTTTGAACACATTCGAGTGATATACCAGTCTATCGGTGAACTGGTAAATTATTAATATCCTCACCTGCCTTCTTACACACTAAACACCTATTTATGTAGACCATT
The DNA here is from genome assembly GCA_002018475.1 of Nicotiana obtusifolia. Classification (NCBI taxonomy): domain Eukaryota; kingdom Viridiplantae; phylum Streptophyta; class Magnoliopsida; order Solanales; family Solanaceae; genus Nicotiana; species Nicotiana obtusifolia. The sequence goes on along the minus strand of MCJB01006113.1, from coordinate 94,339 downwards.
TTCTGGTCCTCAAGTTTGAAGCAGTTAGAGTAGCCCCATGCTATTGTACATTAAAAAAAGACACTCTTGGCGTCCATGTTGAAGAATGAAGAAAGTTCATTTTTTCCCTTGCCAACAACTTAAATATAAAATGCTATCACTATAAACATGCCATTCCCCTCTCCATTTTCCATCCGCCTGTCCATTTTCCATCTCTCTGATGTAGAAAAATAAACTAAACTAATCAGAGTATTTATTTAGAAGGACAATGAATATCAACTCAGTTGTGACATAGAAAAGGGTACAGAACATAAAACAAAGTAGAATCATGGTGAATCTACCACTTGAAATTGGATACTTCATCTATACTTCCTAATCAACAGCTTAACCAACAAGAACCACTGAGTGCAGCTCATCTAAGAAACTATTGCAGTCTGCTGAACTGGAAATGCTTAAGATATTTTTTCTTTTGAGATGGTAACATATTTGTATATATAAATAAAATCAGTACATAGGTTGTACTGAAACCATATTTACAATTGAGCAAAAGAAGAAGACGAAGTACTGCTCTGCGGTCCTAGCAAGATTCTAGTTTATCTAGGATTGACCGATTGACACAGCATCCTCTGTGTAAATCTGTTTACACCAAATACAAAAAAGCAAAACACAGTTTAGCTTGATCTTTTGCACTGAGTTGCTGCTGTCCTCAAAACATCTGGAATTCCTCTCTTTCCAGATTGTCCACCAAATACATGCTGGGACAGTCCTCCATCTATCTCCGTCTCTAGCTCCAGCTGCAGCTTCATCCCAGCTGAAAAGCACTTCAGTAATCTTACTAGGCATTGTCCAGGCTATACCTCTGAGCTTAATAAAGATCTTCCGCAGCTGGTCTGTTATGCTGAATATATTCGACAAAGCCTCTCACAGAAGGGCTTCTTTATGCCTTATTTTTCTAATGTTCACGTGTTATGACAAGGGGACCCGTTATCTTCAATGTTATTCATACTGAGCTTGTAAATGTTCAGCAAGATGATGTATGAAATCAGAAATTGTGCTGTGTGAGAGGTTTCTCAGCTCACATTGGAAGGTGAAACAGTATACAAGTTTATTATCTTTCTTATGCAAACGATACACTTGTGCTATGTGATGCTAAGTAGGATAAACTACATCACCTGAAAGGTACTATTTTGTGATTTCAAGCAAGTTTCAAGTCTGAGGAGAAATCCTAAGAAGTCTGAAGTTGTTCTAGTGGGTCAAAACGGCGACATAAAGCAGGTGGTATAGGTTATCAGTTTTGAAGATAAGAAACAATGTGTAGTAAGTGCTGGACCATTTTCAGCAATAATCTTGCTGCATTTCCTTGATATTAGTTTTGATTACTTCTCTTTTTCCGAGTTCTTCCAGTGCAGTATTCTTTTTTCTCTTTCGGATACCAAATTGGTACATCAGGCTGTTCGTGAGAAAAACTTCTTTGGCATGAGTTTGCTACTAGAGAAATTGCTGTCTGAATCTCAGTTAACTTTATTTTGCATATTTTCTTATTTTTCAATATCATTGGGTCATATTGGAAATACAAATGGAATGTGTTCCGCATGATAACTTTAATTTATTCATTGTTCGCCTTATAAAAGATTTCTTGCTGCTGGCTTGTTCCTGAGGCATTATTTTCAATTTTTCATGAAAGGCACTGTTTTATATTACACCAAACTCCTTATCTGCTTTTTGATATTGAACCTAATTTCTTACCTGCTTATATCCTTTTTACAGCAAATGTGGAAGTTAAGATTAGAAGCGGGCAGCTGGTACAAGGGGTTGTTAAAAGTATTGATAGAACACGTAAAGTAGTTCATTTGAGTTCGGATCCTGATGTTGTCTCAAAATGTGTGGTATGTTTTTTGAGTTTATTCTACTGAATGGATTGTTGTTAACTTTTGCACTGTGTTCCTTTTCATTGTCTTGTCCTTTTTGCCTCAAGTTGCATTCATGTATAACATACAAAATTTTACTTCTGTACAGACCAAGGATCTTAAGGGTATCTCAATTGATCTTCTCGTTCCAGGCATGATGGTTAATGCTAGTGTGCGTTCAATACTTGAAAATGGAATTATGTTATCATTCCTCACGTACTTTACAGGAACAGTAAGTTTACTGTATTTCAGTCCTGTTCACCAGAGATTTGCATCTCTAGTTTCATTGTTTCCATCTATTCATTTTTACTTTGTGCTGCTACAGGCTGATATGTTCAATCTGCAGCAAACTTTCCCCTCTTCCAGTTGGAAGATTGATTATCCTCAAAATAAAAAGGTAATAACTTCTCATTTGTCTGTTTTAAGGAGCGAAGTTGGAAAGGATTTTGGAAGAATGCTTCAAATGAGCATGTCACATAAATTTATGCAAGTTGGTCTAAGTAGTCATTGCGGATCATGAATGAAAGACTTGCTACACCAATATATTCTTTCTTCCTTTTAAAAGAATGAGCTTGTACTTTCTAAAATACAAACTAAATAACCATTGAAAATCAAGGCATTTACTTGATTCCTGGCACATGGGGGGGGGGGGGTTGGTCTTAATACCTACGGTTTGCAATTTTGCTAATGTCGACCTTACAAATCCATAAGCTGTCATTGTTGCATAATGTGTAGGAAATTGTTGCATAATGTGTAGGAAGAGCATTGAAAAGTCATTTTCATGTGTTCTTGCATGGCAATGCAAATCAAGGTATTTACTTGGTGCTTGCTACCTGAGAGGCTTAACATCAGTGATTTGCCACCATTAAAAAGACTTTACATATCCATAAGCTGTGATTGTAGCACAATGTGTAGTAAGAGCAGTGAAAGTCATTTTCATTTGTTTTTTTAGGAGGAAGAGTCATTCTTATTTGTTTTTCCATTTGTGCTTTTGTATGGTTTAGATTGTTTGGGGATACTTTTGCTGCTCCGTTATCAAACACCGAGTTTTTTTCCTTTATAGAGAAAAGAAGATTTTATGGGTTCAATATAGAGGACCTGAAGTCCTCTCAAACAAGAAGTGACAAACATGAGTTATTCTAGAATTTAAGAAGACCGGGTTACCCGGTGTGTTGTATATCAGTTAAGTTACATTAACCATTGCCCTCTATCCACAGAGGGGGTAAGGTAATCACTTTATCCCAGACCAAATACTGTGGTAGATATTTGTCATGAAAATCCTAGCAGTTCTCTCAAGCCAAATACACCATGAGGCCACAAAATTTAGGTTGGAAATTGTAAATTGATGCTGGAGCTAGAAACTTTCACCAGTTATTCGGAATAGCCTCTTACACAAGTTGTAGGCAAACTTACGATGTAGGAAAGGTGATTATGGCCTTACATTATGCAAATATCAGGGAAGATTTAACTTCAGTCTGTGGACCTGTAAAATCTCATCTATGTTCAGCCTATTTAGAAACAAGGATCATGCAGATGCCTTCATTTTAGAGGAGTATTAGATTTTCAGTTTTGATTCCAAAGAAAAAGGAGAGTAGGTCCAGGATTGCACTAAGTAATGGTTTTTACTTAAGCAAATTCCTGATGTATCCACCTCCTACACCCTTGTATGAAATTAGATGGTGTTTCAAGTAAAACAATTAGATTACCTACCTCTTTATCATCTAAAACGCAAAAATATGGAACTTCCACACAAAATTGCCTCCCTCTGAAGAATAAAAGTTACCTAATGAGGGAATTTAGTAGATAAAGGAGTAATTCCCATCCAATTATCCTCCCAGAATTGAGTGAAAAATCATTTTATCATGAACAAGAGAAAACAAGGAAGCATATACCTGCCCCCAGTGATTTGGTCTAGTGGAAATGCAACTCGTGATGTGTTGGTTGGGTGCACATCACAGGTTCGGACAGAAAAAGAGCTTAGTGTTTAAGTGGAGAAGGGTAAAAGGGTGGGCTCATTATCCACCAAGTTTCGAACCGTGCCCCATTGGCTCTTGGTGTTTTCTCGGTTATCAAAAAAAGAATGAAGCGTATACCTGAAATTAATGTCAGGGGCTTAAACGATGGTGTTAGCTCGTATTTTAGCATCCCAACCATTGTGTTGCAGCCCATATTTGCTCTTGATTACAATTAGTTTAACGGTTGATATTGAGGTTTTAGTCACAGCAAAAAATGGCAAGATAATCGAGATGTTCACTGTGTACTGTGGTTATTTGGTCAGATCTTCTACAACACTATATAGGATACAGTGGTTTTCCGGTCCTCCATATGGTGTGACGCTGATGGCAATCAGCCTTTCATGATATATACTGGATCGATCTTCAGCGAGATTGTAAAACTTTATGTTTAAGCTCTATAATGATAGACGTCCATCCCTCTTTGTGCTCTTCTTCCCTTTAACTAATATTGTTCTTTCTTTCTCTAAAAAGAAAATAAATGAGTTGCCAAATACGTTTATCCTGGATAGTGTATTTGAATATTTAGGGACTTTTGTGTATTGAGTTTTCTTGCTAACTTTTACTTTTTTCCAGTTAGATAATTCTCTCTTCTTTAATTTCAACTAGCACTTTATTTACTTGGTGTAGGTTAATGCTCGGATACTATTTATTGATCCCTCAACTAGAGCTGTTGGTTTGACATTGAATTCTCACCTGGTTCACAACAAGGCTCCTCCTGCAGTAAGTACATAAGATCCTAAGTATCCTTCTCTATCAATTCTAAAATATTGCAAGTTGCAGTTTTATTGTTTGCATATGGAGAATTTTCTAATAAAGCTGTTCATTTTATTGTACATGGCTTTCAATTCTTTGATCATAGAAGTGCCTTTGCTTAGATGAAACTTGGAATGAGGACAAATAAGATTTTGGATTATAGGAAGAGAATATGGCCCTAAGATAGAGCTGTTGGAGAGAAAAGATTGTTTAGTCAATCTTAAAGATTAGATTACTTTTGAGGACATTAGGCCTATAATGAAGATACAGACCTCTGGACCTTTTGCATCTTTCAGGATGGTTGCAGGAGAAATCATCGCTTGTTCTATGGATGAATCTTGCTAAGCCGTTTGATTCTCTACTGTGGATGTTATTGGTCCCATTCAAATGTTATTTGTATGATAGTTGTGGTCGGGTCTGTTCCAGTTCCTTCAGAGATGTCAGTCTTACCTCTAATTGTTGGGCCTCATTTCTCTATACTTGCTTTCAGTACACTTTTGGTTTGATCCACAGCACATACATATTGCATACCTGTTCTTGCCCTTCAAAATGCTTAAATGGGAAAGCAGATGGAATGTACTGCTTCTATTGGCTGCTTATAGTCCTACCTGTCAAATAAAGAGGAAATATATCTACTCTTGTCATATGTCGTAAGCACTGAGCTGTGCACTTTTCAAGGTTCTTCCTTGATGAAGCCAAGTACAGTTTTACTTTTGGTGTTTGAGATGGAAGCTAAGAGATTGCCACCAGCATACAGTGAAGCACAGTTCAAAACCAGCAAGTAACCTTCTAATATCTACAAATTAGAGGAATTCTCAGTAAAACACGGTTTTCTGTTATTTTAATTTATGAGCTGATGACATGCAAGTTTTTATGGTAGTAAACTTTTATCTATCTATTTAGTTAGTCCTATTGAAAACACTCAATTTGGGCTACAGTGCTTCTACTATGTCGCGAACTAAGTACGCATGGATCCTTGCTTTCCTTGTATCAACTCCATGTTTATATTAATCATTTAATATTGTTAAATTAAACTGATTTTTCTGTTGTGCAGCTTATCAAGGTTGGAGATATTTTTGATCAATCAAAAGTGATCAGGATTGATAGGGGTTTGGGCCTTTTGCTGGAAATTCCCTCTTCCCCAATTCCAACTCCGGCATATGTCAATGTAAGGATATTCCTGGATTCCATTGTTTTTGGGCCTTAATATTTATGCCTTTGAACTCAACTTTCAGTTTCAATAAAAAATTGGCAAGTTTTGCAGGTATCTGACGTTGCTGATAAGGAAGTGAAGAAGCTGGAGAAAAGCTTCAAGGAAGGGAAAGTTGTCCGCGTTAGGGTTCTTGGGTTTAGGCATCTGGAAGGACTTGCTTCTGGGGTTTTAAAGGTCATACTTGTTTACTGTTGGAATTTATTCTTTTGGTTCAAGTCAATTTTAGATGTTGAACTGGTGTTGGTCTAGTGCAAAATGTGATAGAGTAAAGCCTGGTATACTTGTATGTGGATACCTTAGTTGAAGAATCTTGTTATTAGAATCGCAGTGTATGTCTAAGCATATGCTCTCCTTAATTAACTTTTCTCTGCAATCCCAAAACTTTCCTTATCTTTCCTTTATTTATGAACAGACCAGTGCATTTGAGGGATCAGTTTTCACTCACTCAGATGTCAAACCTGGGATGGTGGTAAAAGCTAAAGTCATCGCAGTAGACAGCTTCGGTGCCATAGTTCAATTTTCTAGTGGTGTGAAAGCACTTTGTCCTCTTCGTCATATGTCAGAATTTGAAATTGTAAAACCCAGGAAAAAATTCCAGGTATTCCAGATTAATGTGCTGGTATTTTTGTTTTATTTCATCTCATTGGTTTTGACCTGTAGAAAGTTGTTGATATCTTTTGCAGGTCGGAGCAGAATTAGTCTTTCGTATTCTCGGTTGCAAGTCAAAGAGGATTACTGTTACACACAAGAAAACACTAGTATGGCTCTTTGAATCAACTTGCTTGTCGAGAGTACCTGAACTTATTATTCTCCAGTTTGACAGTGTTTTTTTTTCTTTTATCTTGTTTCATCTACTGATGAGTATCTTATCTCAAGTCTTTTATCTATATTGCATCTTTTTTTGTACGGATATGTTTCTGAGAATGAGCCTCTTGTCCATGTAGTGTTAGTATGGTGCTGTTAACGATGCAGCGTCCAAAAGGTCTTTGCGTCGTTATCCTAAACATAAACAAAGCTTTGGCATGACGACTTCCCAAATCTTTTTCTACTTGTTTCATATCTGATCCTATCCCCTCTAACATGGTATTCAGGTGCTAGCCCTCTTAAAAAAGATTATCTACAAGAGAGTAAACTTTCAAGAAACTCTTTGTTTGCATATATGTAACAGTTTCATAGTACAAGCAGAAAAGAGAAACTAACCCATTTACAGTGCCTATAACCATCAAAGAAATGAGCTTGGCAAAAGATAAAATGAGTCCCGTCATGCAGTAATTTTTTGGCGTTTGTGAAGTAATTTTTGTTGCATTAATATGGATGTTTTTCCTTCCAAAATTTGTTGTAATGTGACCATTGCTTTAATTGTTTCTTATACCAAGAAACTAACAACTAATGTTCACCGGACATTAGTGTTTGTTTTGCTGACTACATGTTTTATAATCTCATTGTTCTTCTGGATTTTTGATATGGTTTTAGCTTTTTGAAAGATGACATCAGTGAATATGGGCATTTGGTGTTTGGGTGAGACATGTTGAAGTGGGTTAGTGGTGGATCCCGCCCATTATTAGGCTGAACTCGTGTTGACTTGTAAATATTCATTATGTTGCAGTTAGACCAAAAAAAAGCATTACGTTGTGTTGAACCATTCCGTGAAGCTCATTTTGAGTCCGCATGTAATACCTATCTGGGAAAAACCATCCATTTGCCTCCTGCGCTGCAAAATCCATTTAACTGTTCATCTGTTCTATCACTTGTTTCTTATCCATTATATTGTTGCAACCTTGTAATAAATTGGCATTTAAGAAAATTAACTATTTGTCACTCGCTCGACATTTGGCCGTCGTTAACAATTTGTTCTTGGTGTCTTTTGTAGGTTAAATCAAAATTTGAAATTCTTGGCTCTTATGCTGATGCTACTGAAGGACTAATAACACACGGATGGATAACGAAGATTGAAAACCACGGTTGCTTTGTCCGCTTTTACAATGGAGTACAAGGATTTGCCCCTAGGTTACTCCCTTGCAATTCACTCTCCAAACTAAATGCCAATACCTATCTGTATATCTGTATTTTTGTTATTTTATAATGTGTGGTAACACATTGACTTTAGGATTTTCTTTTCAGTTCTGATCTGATTATGTTTCTGTAAATGATAGTACTTTTATTTCATTCTGTTCCTTCATCAGTTAATCGTTTTTACATCTTTGAGAGGATTAAATGTGTATTACCTATATTTTCCAGACTTCTTCTTTCTCTTCTGAGTTATGAGTTTGCTTTACCAATTCTATGGATGTGGACTGATATAATGGCTAGTAGAATATATTCTAGATTAGCTTTGAGGATCTCTTCTCAGAATTGAACTCTGTTATTATCTGTATGAGATTACATAATTGCTTTGTAATAGAAAGTTGAATATACTGGTGTGGATTAGCTATAATCTAATCTGTTATTATTTGTATGAGATTACTGAATTGCTATTATCCGATAAAACATTTAGAGTATCAGGAAGAGTGCAATAGAAGTCTACTGAAGTAGTGAAGTGTTGCAAACTGCCTTTGCATCAGCGATGCTCGTGTCTTCATAATTTCTTTCAAATATGTGCTCTTAGAATATCTTTTGCGGATGTTAACTTTTTCATTGAAGGAAAATTTTATGATTATTCTTCTTTGCGTTCTGACAGATTGAAATAAGACTTAATGTAAATTAAAATGAATTGGATGATTAAAAAATGATTTTAAGATCCGGGTAAAGGCTACATGTGATCTGAGATTTGTCAGTATGTTGGCTCTGTATGTTGTATACACAAAAAGATTAAAATGAAAGTCAAGGTCATGGTACTCTCTTTACCCTCTCTATATGTCAATTTATATTCTGCAGCGTCTTATAGGAACTGATGCTTCCATTTATATCCAGATCTGAACTTGGACTAGATCCGTGCTGTGAGATAAGTTCCATGTATCACGTTGAACAAGTGGTGAAATGTAGAGTTACCAGTTCTAATCCGGCTTCACGGCGTATTAACCTCAGTTTGACAACAACACCCTCAAGGTTTGTTTCGTTTTTGTCTTCGTTAGAAGTTGCTTTAATAATGTAAAAAGAATTCATTTCTAACATGCTCTTGAAACTATTTTTAAAAAACTGCAACTCCAGTCTGAATATTTTTTCTTATTCCTCTAATGAGCTTCCGTTAGAAGAACATGTTATGAGAATCCTTTTTCATTTCTATCGATGATCACTCTCAAGCGGCTGAAGAAACAGCTGAATATTTTTCATAATGAGGGGATCAACTTTTCATATGCTTAAATATATGGGGTTCTTGTCTTCCAGTAATGATATCGTGCCTGAAAAGTGTTCCTTCAAATGTGTTGCAAGGATGTCAGCAATCTTCTTTAATAAATGGGCTTTATGTGACAGTATGTTGCTATTGTTATTGGTACCATATGTAAATTTTGTGGATCTTCAATACATGGATGTATTGAAATTAATATTTTTTGCAGCTTTTTGGCTTTCTTCATTGTGGTTTGTTAGAGAGTTGGTGTCTCTTGACTCATTGACATCTTTAGACTGAAAATTTATGTGACTTTCAAGATTTTCTTCACGAAACCACTTTATTGCCATATTGATCAAATATGCATATCTCTTTGCCCTGTGCTCATACGGCTTTATTTTTGAGGTTGCATTTTCTGGATTGCATTTTTTGATTAAATAAATGATTCCTCCATTTATTTGAATGTTAATGCTAGGGTGTCTAGCAATGAACTGGTCAAACCAGGAAAAGTTGTTTCTGGAGTGGTTGAGCGAGTAACTGCCGATGCAGTTGTCATAGATGTTACTGCTCAGGGTCATTTTAAGGGCACAATCTCTCCTCAACACTTGGCTGATCACACTGGTGAATGTTATGCAATTGAATCCTTTTTTCCCCGCAATTGCTTTTACAGTTTGCCCTTTTTTATGTCCTTGTGCACTATATGCATCAATTAGGCATTTAATATTCGTGTTTTTGCCACTTTGCAAGGCCATGCTGAGTTGATGAAGTCTGCCTTGAGGCCTGGGTATGAGTTTGATCAGCTTTTGGTTCTTGGTATTATTTCTATCCTACATCCAGCTGTATTCAGTTATATCTACAGTTAATTTCTGCTCATTTCCCACCATTTGTTTCATAGCTCACTGCTCACTTGTCCAGTAATTTTGTCTTTTATTTGTTGGATAGACATATAGCTTATAGTTTTTCTGACAAGAGGCCAAAGTTGTAGTGTTCCTGAATAATAATAACAAAAAGATGGTGTCTTGTTAATCTAGATAAGGCATGTCATTGAGAAATTAATGAAATTCATTATGTTAAGGATCAATGGTGCAGTATGAAACGGAAAAAACAAAAGAGGGTACAAAGATTTCTAGCTCTAGGTTTTCTAGTTGCATGCTACAAAGTCAAAGTATTGAATACTAATTTAACCAAGACTGCTGTAGATGTTGGAGATACCCATTATAATACCTTTTATTAATGCTGCAGTCAACTTTGTATCCTCTGGACTTGTTATTTATTCTTGTTCTTATGTGATTCTTCCGTAGTTTAACCAACTGCAGCTGATAGACTAACCTGTGGTTTTTCTATGTTCTTTTAGTTTTTCGGGCTGCATGAGAGAGAGAGAGAGAGTATTTAAACACGTGCACTGACTAGATATTTGTCTGGATCTTTGATGTTTGTAGATGTTGAGGGCAGCAATTTAATACTCTCTGCAAAACATTCTCTTGCGACCTCAGCTCAGCAGCTTCCGCTGGATGTTAGTCAAGTCCATCTTAACTCTGTGCTGCATGTAAGAAACTTACTTCCTAGTTTCTGAGGCATAATTTTTTTCTTTGTTTTACTCCTCTTATGGGTGGGCGTGGTTCTTGCAAATTGTGATTGTTCATGACCGAAGAGGTCACAACAAATAAAGTTGAAAGGATCTTTTGAAACCCCCAAAGCACTAGTAGTTGACGTTAGTTTATTAACTGTGATGTTATTACTTTCTGGTAATTCCACTTCTCGATAACCACAGTATGTATCTTTTTATCCAGGGGTATATTTGTAATATAATTGAAAGTGGTATCTTCATTCGCTACCTCGGGCGTTTGACTGGTTTTTCTCCAAGAAACAGGGTATATACTTCTTGCAGTAAATCTACTACCTTCATAATTGTCTATTTTATTTGGATGAAGTGCATTATATGATCAATAAAAATCGCTGATTCATCATCGTTTTTTCGTGAAGGCTACTGATGACAGAAGATCTAGTCTTTCTGAAGTTTACCAGATTGGACAGTCTGTCCGCTCTAACGTAGTTGATGTAAGTCAACCGTTTGGTAAATGAAGCTTTGATATGTTATGCTTTTGCGATTCCCATTGAAATTTAGGTTCTTCCCTTCTCTCTCTCATTCAGGTTAGCAGTGAAACAAATCGAATTACAGTTTCTTTGAAGCAGTCGTCCTGCTCTTCAACAGATGCATCCTTTATTCAAGAATACTTCCTTGTGGAGGAGAAGGTAATTACTGACAATAAATTCCATATTGCCGAACAACTCTTCTGATCACGACTGGCAAAAAATCCCTGTTTGCTTGTCAGACACATCGATTATTCTATGTCTCTTTGCACATGTAATCACTTGGTAGGAAAATGAACTATCAGAACAATTGTCAAAAGAAAAAAAGTTAAAAAAGAACTATCAGAACAAAGAAACATTTTGGAAATCTGTAGAAAAATTTACTTCAGTATAGGTCTGTGTACACGGAAATGCTCCTTTACTGTGTAGGCCTTGTGCAGGCAGATTTTCTGTCCTTAGGGAGGGTCTGTCCTTAGGAAGGGACTTTCTATCTGGGAGTGCACTTGAAAGTTGAAACTGCCTAAGTTAACTGTAAATCCTTTTGTTTTTGGGTTAAATGAGATTCACTTTAAATCTTATTACTTTAAACTTAGTCGAGATATTTCCTGTTTGATTTATCTTCTCTTCTTATTCTTGGTTGTGTCCATTTGGAATGGAAAGAAAAATATCACGTGCTCTTATTATTTGGCTGTTTTGACTTGAAACTTCTGGAAGTACCATAAATCTTCTGCTTTGTAGCTTTTGACTTGAATGATCAAGTCTGTTACGGTCTTAGCTCATCTGTTTCTCATTTATTAACCTTTACAACTTTCAAGAGCATGAATTCCTGCCTTGGGTCTAGAATAGGTGGGGCTTGTATGTGTATTATCTCCTGCTTACAGAGGACAATGTGCAAACCTGAGTCAAGATTTAAAAAAAAAATCCTGTGTGCTAAGGTCATGCATTGGAGTCTCTAGTCTCATCATTGTTCCCTGTCAGTAGGAATGTTTCTATTTCTTGGGTATCACAAAGATGCACTTCTACTCGTAATTATAAGTAATCTATGCCAATTTACAAGTTTCAAGTGTTCAAATACGTTGAGCAATTCATGCTTAAAGAATCAGGTGATGTTTTCTTTTGCTTGTACAAATATGAGATACCAACTATTGGATCTCTGTGCTCAATCAGACCTTGTTATATCAAAGGGGATGTAGGGACACTCTTTTCTCTTAGCATCTATTTCATTTTGATTGGATCTTTATTCATCTTTCGCTGCTATCAGATTGCAAAGCTGCAGTCGGTGGACTCTGTAAGTTCTGACTTAAGATGGGTGGAAGAATTCAATCTTGGTAGCACTGTGAAGGGAAAAGTTCATGAAATAAAGGAATTTGGTGTTGTAGTAAGCTTTCAGAAATATGATGATGTTTTTGGTTTTATCTCCCACTATCAGTGTAAGTCCCTTTGAAACATTGAATAACCAGTTATTATTTGTTACCTTGAGAACAAATACTAAGTATATGAGATTCTTTGCAGTAGGTGGAATATCTGTGGAAACTGGCTCAAGTATTAGAACCACAGTACTTGATGTTTCCAAGATAGAACGCCTAGTGGATCTGTCTTTGAAGCCAGCTTTTGTGAATAAATCAAAGAAAGAGACCACTAATAATCAAGCCCAGAAGGTCATTCTTGAAATTGCTATTCCATTGTTGTGCTGTAATGTTCATTCTCTCAGTTTTGTTTGCCTCATTAAGGATATTTTAAAGAAAAATAATTGCTTCTTGCTTTCATACTAATTTTTTTTGATAACGGAGAAATACCAAGGGCTAGTGGCGGACGGTTCGAAACTCAGTTTATAATGGGCCTGCCCCTCTACCCTTTTCTACTTAAATACCAGGCTTGTGTTCGCAACACCGTTGAACCGCGACGTGCGACTAACCCACACATCACAAGTTTTACCAGTTACCACTCGTCTAAAGCCTTCGTGGGCTGCTCTCATACTACTTCTTCGAAGAAAAACTATTAGTTTTGTGTATGCAATCTTGTATTTTGTTTTCTTCTTTTATCTTGCATCTATATTGGTTGCACTACATTTCTTTTTCTCTTTCATGTGTCTGATTACTTTCCCTTCATAAACAGAAACGCAAGAGGGAAGCACTTGGGGAATTGGAAGTAAATCAAACTGTAAATGCAGTTGTGGAGATTGTTAAAGAAAATTACTTGGCAAGTCTTTTCAGTTTTTTGTTGTAATTCTTTTGGCTCACTTCTATCCATACTGTTTAGGCATGCTTAACCATTTCTGTTAAACAGGTGGTTTCACTACCATCATATGATAACACTCTTGGATATGCATCACGAGCTGATTACAACACTCAAAATCTACCCCCTAAATCATTTGCCAATGGAGAGAGGTAACAATCCGGATAATTTCCATTGTATTTTTTTAATTGTGTTTTCATTGTCAGTTACTTTATGATGTCTAGCTGCAGCTAAAACAGATTGTCATTTCATTTATTGGTTTTTACCATTTAGTGGTTTTGCTGATGTTTGGAATTTATTGTACTCGAGTTGACAATGAAATTAATGCTTACGAATTCTAAAGGGAAAGCAAATGAGATGTGCGATCATGGTCTAAATGCTGTGATTTGACATCGTCCAAGAAATGTGAGCTATGACCTGCAGTATCACTAGACTTGGGAAGGAAGTAAGAGAGAAAATCAGGAAGTCCAGAGAGTAAAACTTGCATCGACGTGGTTGTAGTTTATGCTTTGTGAATAGCAAATGGGTGAATGAGGTAGTATGATCAAAGTAAAAAAAGTATGTTGAAGAATCTTGTAGTATGGTTCAAGGGAAATGTGCCAACTTGATAAAGTCAAGGGAATTTAGATATAGGACTTACCATACTTGGGGTGCGGCCCTTCCCCGAATCCTGCGTGAATGCGAGATGCTTTGTGCACGGGGCTGCCCTTTCATCCTAGTATGATATGTGCGCATATACCAGTCAGAAGATATGGCTAGCTAATATATGAATGGAAGAATATATAAGAGAAGGCTACCATGGAATCTGAATCACTAGTGATATAGGAACGTCAGGAGCGTACCTCTTTCGATGTAGTATTTTAATATTAGGGGATTTTGGTTGTTAAGTCAAGGCGCAAGAATTATTAATTTAATCACGGGACATAATAAAATTAGAATGAGTTATGTGGAAACTAGTTGGGTGAAAGGGGGAAAAATTCTCTACAGCTACAAGTTGTTGCTAAGAATGTCCTCTCCGTAAGGCTGTGGAAGAACGTACTGTTCTTGCTTCATTAATGTACTCATGTCTCCAGCTTCATGCTATTTTGCTTTCTATTCTATGGATAGCTAAAGTAATTCATATGTATTTAATGCATGCTGTTGTGGTTTCTAGTTAGTAATATTTTTATTTATTTTTTCCTAGTTTGTAATTCATTTTTCTTTTAATGTAGTGTCATTGCCACTGTTATGGCCATTCCCTCTCCTTCAACAAGTGGGAGATTGCTGCTGCTGCTTAAATCTATTAGTGAAGCTATTGAAACGTCGAGTTCCAAGAGGGCTAAAAAGAAATCTAGTTATAATGCTGGATCATTGGTTCAGGCAGAGGTATGGATATTGTCCCTGGTAGTAGTTACTCTTACTGCATGCAAGATTGAGATCATAAATTAGCTGGGGATTATATCTTGTCTTTTCGATTAACTGCAGATTACTGAAATAAGGCCACTTGAATTGAGACTCAAATTTGGGTCCGGTTTCCATGGGAGGGTCCACATAACAGAGGTGAGCCACTACTTGATGACTTGTTCTCAACTGATTACATAAGGGGTCTTTTGGTTGCCAGTTAGAAAGGAGTTATCCATGTATTAAAACTAGCATAACTTTATACATTGTTTGGTTACAAAAATGGGGAAAAATAATCTCCACATAGAATCTAGCATAAGTTATACAATATTTGGTTGGTTTTTTCTCTTTTCCACATTAAACATAGCATTGCTAATACAATGTTTGATTTGTGTTTTTCTTTTCCATAACTAATACATGTATAAGTTATGAGGGAATCTATGTATTATTTTATGCAGGGTAGAAGATGGAATAACTAGTACATGCATTAGTAATACTTGGATTAAAACACAAATTGGCAAGAATACCCTCTATTCAAACACTTTTTTTTTGGTTTTGAAAAACATATTTATAATATGCTAACAATGTTAATAGAATAATCTAGACGAATAATTAATAATACTGACAATACATTTCTATATTACTAATCCTTACATAAGGTAATTTCCGTATAACTAATCCCCGCATTACTAATTCTTGTGTAAGTAAACTCTGATAACTAGTCCATGTATAACTAATCCCTGTATAATTAATCTCTGCATAACTCGTGCTCGAACCAAAGACCCCCTTAGGGTACTATGAGTTTCCCTTGCCGCCCTTAAGATCCTGGGCTTTCCTAATAGAAAAATAAAGAAAATATACCTGATAATAGAGATCTTACCCTCTCGAAAGAAAAGGAAAGAATAAAAGAATAGTAGGGAAAAAAAAAGCATAATTTGATTTTCAGTGTTCCTAAACTTGTGGTTTTTAATTTCTTGATGAATAGGCATCAGATGACAATCATGCTGAAGCTCCATTTAGTAACTTCAGATTTGGGCAGACTCTTACTGCAAGGATTATTTCAAAGTTCAATATGTCAGAAAGTATTAAGAGAGGCTATCAGTGGGAGCTATCCATTAAACCATCCACACTTGCAGGTGAAATGATAACATGGCCACATATGGCATGAGACCTTTTTTTTATACTGACTATGACTTCATATGAATTTCATCCACTTGAGCTTGTCTTCTACCTCATCCACTTTGGACATATTTGCATTCTTCTTGTTAGATCAAATCCATAGACAGGGGCGGAGCTAGAGATCGAGGCGCGGTTTGGCCGAACGCAGTAACTTTGGTCCAAACTCTATATTTGTCTTAAGAAATTCATTTAATATGTTCAAATTATTAATTCATAACACAATAACTTAAAAGGGCTAAAGTCCTGAACCCAGAAACTTCAGATTCTGGCTCCGCCTCTGTCCATATATTGTCAAATTTTACCTTTGACTGTTAAACTCCAGATGGTACCTTATCAAAAAAATATACTGAAATCTGTATTATGTGACATATTACTAGAAGGTTTGTTACCTTATTTTTGTTACTTTTAAGCTCCACAAGCCCAATATGTGTAGTAGGACTTATATTTTACCCAATCCTTGTGTCTTTGCGCTTATTGCTTATTCTTATGTTACTGGCGCCAAAAAGTCTCGTGATTCTATCCTTTGCTATATACAGGATATGTCGGGCCATTCTTTGACTGGGCTATTGTTCCCTGTCTTATATATTTGTGGTTGGCGCATATGTGCATGATGCTGAGAGCTCTTAACTTTTATTCAATAAATCACATTCATTGTTTACATGAGTTTATAGCTACAAATGTTGACTTGCTAAGCTTTAAAAATCTTGGCTTTCTTCAGTTACCTTTCTAAAAAAAAAAAAAAAAAAATTGGCTTTCAATGGTCAGAGTAGATGCAGAAAAGCTTATTTTTATCCCGTTCAAAGAAATACAAACTAAAATAAATCTTATGAACTAGGGGTTGTTCTAAGATGGTCAGATTGACATTCTTTAATAGACATGACTGATTTCATGTTCAAGTGAGGCAAGTCTACTTTGTTTTTTAAGGTATTCCTTTTGACTATCATTGTGCTACTTGCATCTCCAGGATCTGGTGAAATTGAGCCCGTTGAAGAATTCAATTATTCAACCGGCCAACTCGTTACTGGCTTTGTGTACAAAGTTGACAATGAATGGGCCTGGCTAACGATATCTCGTGATGTTAAGGCCCAGCTCCACGTCTTAGATAGCTCAAGTGAGCCTAGTGAGCTAGATGAATTTCAGAAAAGATTCTCTATCGGCAGGTCTTTTTCCGGTTATGTTTTAAGTGCTAATAAGGAGAAGAAGTTGG
This sequence comes from Nicotiana obtusifolia, assembly GCA_002018475.1. Lineage (NCBI taxonomy): Eukaryota > Viridiplantae > Streptophyta > Magnoliopsida > Solanales > Solanaceae > Nicotiana > Nicotiana obtusifolia. The sequence continues at coordinate 77,115 of MCJB01006113.1, read as the reverse complement.
TGCGCTTGATTTCACAACCACTGTTGGTTGACCTGGAAAGATCTGCCCGTCAAAAAGATATCCCCACGGATCATTCAAGTGAAAATATGGCATTTCATATTCGTGAAGGCAGTGTTTTGGGTGGCAGGATTTCCAAAATCCTTCCAGGTGTTGGTGGATTGCTTGTTCAGATTGATCCTCACCTATATGGTAAGGTTCATTTCACTGAACTGACAGATCCAGGGGTTGCTGATCCGCTGTCTGGATATCATGAAGGACAATTTGTAAAGTGCAAAGTTCTGGAGACTACTCATTCAGGCAAGGGCACTGTTCATATTGACCTCTCGCTGCGGTCTCTTTCACACAGAACCCGGGAGCAGAAGCTTGCGGTAAACAATGACACTGTGTAAGTTCCAAATTCCTTACTTGAATTGTATTAAGGACTATTCTTAAGGCAATGTTTTGCATTATTTCTTCAAGGTCAACAACATGAGCTTCATGATACTAAATGCATTTATAATCTTCATAGGTATTAGGTTTATTATCATGCTGCAAATTTAAAACATGCTACAAAATTTCTATTAATGGAATATATTGGTGCTTCTAACCGCTAAAAAATTGTTGTTGCCTAAGCCTTTTAGGTGGTTTCTAGAGAGCACTCTTCAATGAACTCTCACTCTGATCTGTGCTATGTACTTGATCCCATGATGACTTCTGTTATCCAAAGTGCACTGGATCTTTTTATGTGTTCATGATCCTGCTTGCAGACCTGAGGTGGTCAATGTTAGATGATTAGCGGCACAATAGAGTTCTCTTTATGAATTCTAAGACCAATGTGTGTGCTATGCACTTGCTCCCGGTGACTTATGTTATCTGAAGTGCATTGGACCTTCTTATGTTTCACGATCCTCCTCGCTGCAGACCTTAGGGAGTTAATTTTAGATGAGTAAGATTACTTGTACGGTTATGGTGGTCTCTTAATATATTAGGTAAACAGGTTGCAAAATTGATGAAGTTGTATTACTTTGGAATCTCACTCTTTAAGAAGTAGTACTTGGGGGGG
>MCJB01006113.1:65146-76047 GCA_002018475.1 Nicotiana obtusifolia | reverse complement strand
GGGGGGGGGCTATTTCCCTGGTTTTGCTTAGGAAATAAAAGACAAGGGCAACTGAAGTGGAGCCTCCACATTAATTAGCTTTTCCAGTCCCTCTAGAATTAAAAAGAAACAATTTAGATGTCTTTCCAACTGCACCAAACAATTGGATGAGAAGTTTATTACTTATACCAAAAGAAGTATTCAGAGTCCCCTTCTGCTTCCTTTCCTCCTTGAGCTTATCTAACAATGTTTCTATATAGGGGGTTGGCACCCATATCATTTCTTTGCTCTTTTTTATTTTTGATTGATTTTATTTTCTTTTCTTTGTTCACTTTTTATTCAGGAATTTTCCTGGATTGGTGGAGAAGATAGAGGATCTTCGTCCAAATATGGCGGTGCAGGTACAACATGATTTAGACGTATTTTTTTTTCCTTTGCAAACTGCATTAATATGAGTCAGTGCTCTTTCTGTAGTTTTCTTGACCTTTTCAAACCTATATTATTCGCCTCTGCTTGCATCTTGTTTTAACTCCCCCTTCATGCAAAAGATAATGTGCAACATTGACGATGACACTCTGATAGATGTCTCTAAGTTAATTTTTATGATCATCTGGTATTGAATCTTATGTAACTCTTGTCTAGATTGGAAATCAGAAGATTGGGGGTACTTAAAGAGGGAGGAAAGCCTCATCTTTATCATCTAGTTGGGAAGGCTTTAAAACCCTTCAAATTAGGTTCAATCCCTAGAAAGGCTGAGGTAAAATACCTTGTCTTTCCCTGAGGTCCAAGGGACGTTGCAAACTGCATTAATATGCAGTCAGTGCTCTTTCTGTAGTTTTCTTGACCTTTTCAAACTTATATTATTCGCCTCTGCTTGCGTCTCTTTTTCATTCCCCCCTTCATGCAAAAGATAATGTGCAACATTGACGATGACACTCTGATAGATGTCTCTAAGTTAATTTTTATGATCATCGGGTATTGAATCTTGTGTAACTCTTGTCTAGATTGGAAATCAGAAGATTGGGGGTACTTAAAGAGGGAGGAAAGCCATCTTTATCATCTAGTTGGAAGGCTTTAAAACCCTTCAAATTAGGCTCAATCCCTCTCTTAAGAAAGGCTGAGTTAAAATACCTTGTCTTTCCCTGAGGTCCAAGGGACGTATTCTTCCAGTGGGTGGAGAAATCATATGATTCTCTTCCTCCCTTGGACCAAATGAAGTGATCTGCCTAACATCTCATCGACATCGCTACTAGGCAATCACTTGTTCCTTCCCGACCATAGTCAGTCCTACCCAATTCTCTAAAAGTAGCCCAAAATCCCACAAGGAGGATAATTTCCTTTGCTGTTCATCCAACATCTGCTTTTCTCGAAGTTTCAGCTTTCTATAAAATCCTTCACTGTAAGTGGCATAAACCAACCGACACCCTACATATTAAACATCAGATTTGACATTTAGGGACAAAATTGCATCATAGCAAAAAGAAGCTAACATTTAACAGCTAATGCCCTCCCCCTAAAATACAAAACAAAACCTTTTAGTTATTTTTTAAACGTCAAGTCTCTCAATGAACTGACCTCAAACCAAGGGTTGCTGAAAGAATGTCTTCTGGATCACCCAAAATTCATTACACTGTCCCTTATGAACTGTTTAGCCCCTTGTACCCCAAGTCCCTTTTTCATCCGCCTACTTGTCTGAAGTTAACCTTCTCATTTCTGCTGTCACTTACAGTACCAAAGCAAAATTTCTCAAGTGCCACTTTGCTGATTGATTAATCTCTTCTGCTTACTGTGGCTGGCGTCTTAAAAGAGATGTTATATATGTGGGAAGATTAGAAAGTGTACTACATTTTTATAATCGATTCTAATGACACTCCCTTCAGATACATTTTCTTTTTCCTGCCCACTAATATCAAAATCTTGAGGTAACTGATTCCATTGCATCGCATATATGGTTTTTCTTGTTTCTTTTTCCATTCTACTTTTCTGCTGAAAGGTTTATGCATCCTTCATATGAAACTTCTTTCACACGGTCTCAAGTCTGAACTTTTTATGCGACTGCAAGCAGATGCCTCTTGTATTCTATATGTATAATAAATGGATATGCGCTGAGGTCGTAACAAACTCATTCTTATATTTGCACAGGACAAAATTTGTTGTCTATTCATCATTTTCCATTAAAATCGTTCAACATATAGGATATGAACTGGCTTCTCAGTTGTAAAAGAATAAAAAGATAACACATAGGATATGACCTGATTGTACTGATGAACTCATTACTAAAATCATTTAAGCATATCAGTTTATCGATGTTACTGTCATCTGCAATAATGATGGGTTTCCTTTTCTGCGAGTTAATTAATGTGGAGGTTCCTCTCTTCTTTTCCCATTTTCTTACTTTTAGGCATATGTGAAAAATGTTACACCGAAAGGATGTTTCATAATGCTTTCGCGCAAAGTTGATGCAAAAGTTCTTCTTTCAAACTTGTCTGATGGCTTTGTTGAAAACCCGGAGAAAGAATTCCCTGTTGGGAAACTTGTCGTTGGCAAGTAAGTTTTGTCAGTATGGATAAACTATTTATGTCTCAATCCTCATGTTGTCGTATACTAAGTTCCTTTATTGTAGGGTGGTGTCAGTGGAGCCATTGTCTAAGCGAGTTGAAGTCACTCTAAGGACATCAAGTGCAGGCGGTGCTTCCAAGTCTGATAAAGATGCTCTAAGTAATTTGACTGTTGGGGATGTCATATCTGGCAGAGTTAAGCGAGTTGAACCATATGGCTTGTTTATCCTAGTTGATCACACAAACATGGTATGTAACTGGTCACTTCCAGCAGTTATGACTTGCCTTTGGGTAGCAAGTTATGACTCAAGTTACCACATTATTACTTTTGCACATGCTTTAACTCACAGGAAATTCAGTCTATATCTTTTTACGTATTGTAATTCATCAGTTGTAAAGCAATTTCTTGACTCTTTACTGATAAGTGTATCTTTTTTCTTGTCTTGTATTTTCATCAGCTATAAACAAGTTCTCTATTCTTTAAGAAAGTTCTGGTGTTCATCATGAATATGTTTTTCTCATCAGTTTACGATATTGATGAGCTATGGTTCTTAGCAGAAAGCTCGTGTTTTACTTGTGTGCTAATGATCCAGCTTCATTTTCTAGGTTGGATTGTGCCATGTTTCAGAGATCTCTGACGATCATGTCAACAATATTGACTCTAGATACAAAGCTGGAGATAGAGTGACGGCAAAGATTTTGAAGGTAAATGCTTGTTCTGTATGACAATGCAATTCCACAGAGTAGACAATACTTTGGACTAGGTGGAAACTTTATCAAAACTAAAAGGAAAAGGGAGAGTAATGGAAAAGTTTTTTGCTTATATGCCTTGCCTTGCCTTGTTTCTTTTTCTTCTCTGATTTCTTTTCTTGGTTTTTGGTTTCCTGGTTCAGAGAATAATAAGAATGTTACCCCACGTTATATAAGCGAATTCACTTAATTTGCGCATCTCAAGTTCTTTAATCATCATACCATCTGAGGCACTTCAAGTGCTAATATAGCTTCCAGAATAACATGAGTGATGACTTGGGCTGTAGCATGTGTTATTTCCTCCATCTGGTTCTGTTTCACTCAAACTCACTTTTTTCAACCTTTTTAGGTGGATAAGGAAAGACAGAGAATATCACTTGGGATGAAGAATTCATATTTTAATGATGCTACAAGTGGTGAAACAAATATAAGGCACAGTTCTGGTTGTGCAGTGGAAGGAAATGCTCTTTCCAGAGGTATTGAGTCAACTCCTTCACCTGAGAGGAGCTCCCAAGAACGGGATAATCTTGACGAAGAATCTGTAGATGGGATGAACCCGTTCCTTGCTGAAGTTGAATCTCGGGCATCAATACCACCATTGGAGGTCCCACTTGATGATATAGAAAATTTGGATGTGGGCGATGTAGTTAATCAAGACTCACGTGATGCTAGCAGTTTAGGTATTTCAGATGAAAAGAACAAGAAACTTGCAGCAAAGAAAGCTAAAAGATTGAGGTACTGTTTGATCATTAATCTTCTCTTCAGGTTTACAAATTCATAGAAAGCAAAGCTGTCTGTATCTTTATTGTCTTCATGTGATACAATCTTTTTAATGCAGGGAACAAGAAATTAGAGCTGCTGAGGAAAGATTACTAGAGAAAGATATTCCCAGAGATGAAGATGAGTTTGAGAAATTAGTTAGAAGTTCCCCAAATAGCAGCTTTGTCTGGATAAAATACATGGCATTTGTGCTGTCTTTGGCTGATGTTGAGAAGGCACGCTCAATTGCTGAACGGTAAATCTTTCAAGTTATATCTTCTTCATCTAGATCAAACAGTGAATTTCCTTTCTGCCAAATGAAGAGTTGATAAACAAGCCTCTGGTCATATTGGTATTTAAGCTCTTGGTTAGCTATTATTTCTTGTCACTCTTCTAAACTATGTCTACCTCTTGTGCTCCAATGTGATAGAACAATCAATATGTTGACGAGGTTATAAGATTATAATGTCATGTATACCTTGTCAAATTGCAAGCATGAAAAGATTATTTAAGGATAAGTATATGGATTTCTGGATGCTTAAGAACACATTTTTGGAAAATCTATCTTGGGCAGGTTGTACCATCAGATTTAATGGACTCGGAAGAGATTCTTTTGTGATATATATATGGCTTTTTAAGTACAATGATCTGCTCCAAAAGGGGGAGTCTTTGCATGAAATAATTTAAGAGAACCACATGAGGTGCAAAGTCATATGCACAGCTCATACTTGGCCACTGAAGTGAAATTGCCATGATATTTATTCTTTTTCGTGCATTAGTGTTCTTAGGTACTGTGAGGTGTAAAATGTGATGGAAAATTATCTATATATGACCTGTTAATTGTGTCTTGATTCTTTTCTCAAGGGCTTTGAGGACAATAAATGTTCGAGAAGAGTCAGAGAAGCTGAATGTTTGGGTTGCCTACTTTAATTTAGAAAATGAGTATGGAAATCCCCCACAGGTATGACAAAACAAAGATATTGATCCATTTTTTATGCTTGTTATATTTCATTTTGCAATGAGATTTCCTCCTATATTTTCCTCTGAAGCCCTTATTCTTGATTTCGATCCAGGAAGCTGTTGCAAAAGTATTCCAACGAGCATTGCAGTATTGTGATCCCAAAAAGGTGCATCTGGCCTTGTTAGGAATGTATGAGAGGACCGAGCAACACACACTCTCAGATGAACTGCTTAACAAGATGGTTAAGAAGTTCAAGCATTCATGCAAGGTACTGACAACTAAAAGTGGTTTTGTAAATATTTTGGTTGATCCTATTTAACTATTGCCAACTCTATTTGTTCTCTTTGCATTTAGGTTTGGCTCAGGCGGGTTCAGTGGCTATTGAAACAATGCCAAGATGGGGTCCAGTCAGTGGTGAATCGTGCTTTACTAAGTCTTCCTCCGCACAAGCATATTAAGTTTATTTCACAGACAGCTATTCTAGAGTTCAAGTGCGGGATTCCTGACAGGGGTCGCTCCTTGTTTGAGAAAATGCTTCGCGAGTATCCCAAGAGAACTGACTTGTGGAGTGTTTATCTTGATCAAGTACCGTCTTAAACTGAACTTTGATACAAATACATAGACATATTTGTATATATAAAGAAACCTTTTTTTTTTACTGTACATGACTCAAATTAAATCAAATGAACAGGAGATTCGACTAGGAGATGCAGATGTGATCCGTGCTTTATTTGAAAGGGCAATTACTCTTAGCCTTCCACCCAAAAAGATGAAGGTGATTATATATTTTAGAAAACCCTGGAATATTCTTTATGATGTTTCTTGCGATTTGTTTTTTCTTAATTGTTTTAAGATGGTAGTGATTCTATGGTTTTCTAATGGCTTTTGATGTCTGGAGTGCAGTTCCTTTTTAAGAAGTATCTCGAGTATGAGAAGACGCTTGGTGATGACGATCGAATGGAGGCTGTGAAAAGAAAAGCAATGGAATATGTTGAGAGCACTCTTGCTTAATTAAACCAGCAGCCATGTAGATCTGAATATCTCGACAAGGCGAAGAGTCCTCGATCAGTGCTGGAGAAGAGATGTTCATGGCATGGTCTTGCGTCTATCCATTGGTTGAAATTCAGAGATTTCCTTGAGGTTGTAGTTGTCTGATTCTCATGCAGTTTTGACATACAAGCGCGACAAACAGTAGTTAGGTTCTGCTGGAAGAAAACGTTCCTATCACTATAACCAACTTCTCTTGTAGGACCCACAATTCAGCGATTGAAATACAGCAGCTAGGAGATTGACATGCAACATGCTAGACAGCAGAGAAGCATGTGTTCGTGCTGATTTTCAAAATGTCACACTAATTTTGTAACTTATATAGGAAAATTTTGGAACACTGAGAAATTGTGGTGTAAAGAGAATCTAAGCTTTATGCAAGAGGAATATGCAATTGTCTAGGTGCTTGTATAATTATCAATATGAGCAATGATAAAATTACTCATTGTATGGCATATTAACCTTAAAATATTTTGCTGGCAATGCGAGTAAACAACTGTTGATTCATTGCTATTTCCAGTTTATAAAAGCTAAAGCACGACGGTAACTTAACGTTTTCAGCAAGAGAAATATGAAAGCATGTAAGCTGTTCTAACCTTTTCTCTTGGTAATGTAATATGCTGTTCTTTTCTTGTACATTTTTGGCAGTGAGAATCAAGAACTGTATTGCTATCTGATGTAGAAATTTTGTTGCAGAAATGCGTCATGAAAATCTCTGTTGACCTCGTTATTTCCAGTATATTTTGAAAGCAAAAAGTGCAAGAAAACAACAAGATTACTGGGGTTTTAAATGAAGTGTAAAACTAGTAGTGTATGCTACTTCAAAGTGAAAAATGAAATGAGAGTTTTGCAGGCATGCCGGAGTCACTTCTTCAAAACATTCATCCAATTGTCTGAAACACTATTCTTGTCTCCTTTTTTTCTCTTTTTTTTTTGGTATAATACAATGTAGGTTGTTGCCATGTGATATAGAAAAACATACTCCTTCCATCTCAATTTATGTCATCGTAGACTTTTGAAATTTGTGATTTTAAACATTTCATGGCATTTATGTAAAAGCTTGTCAATTAAACTTATTTTCAAATTTAAACATATTTTATTCTTTTCTAAACGAACTAAAAAGGAATTAGTGTCATTCTTGGGAATAACACATCCTTTTTTTTGGAGAATCCTGTATCCAATTCAAGTTTAGTTGTCGCCAATATCGGTGGTACAACCTACGGTTTCACCTCCGAAAAGGTAAGTTGTGAGCTTTATTCTCTAATAGAAATCAATCTTATTTCCTGTAGTGTGTAAATTTTACACCAAGTAACACGTTATTTTATTTTATTCCTGAAAAAGAAACAGAACAATCAAAACATGGTCTACTTGTCTCACAATAATCTCAGCTCAAAACCAAATCCAAACACCAAACAAAACAAATCCAGAATAAATAAATAAATAAACGATGCTACACAAGAAAACAAAATTTACACCCTTTTTCACCTATATGTTCTTATTTCGCCAGCAAATAATCTCATAGAATTGAACTTAAAATTGTTCTTTGCAGCTTCATTAAAACCTTCTTAACTTGCATATCGGTCAAAAGACTACGAGGGAATACAAGCTTTATTGTTACATCTCAGGTTGAAAACTGAAACAGTTGTATATAAAGGTGAGTTTTTCAATAAATCGCCAGTATTCTCAAAGAGCTAATCTAAAATCTGCAAATTTTATATCATGGTTTTGCAGCAAACAATAAGCAGGTGGCTTCTTAAGACATCAACCTGTCTATCTATTCTAATTAATCTACTTCTCCTAGAATCCAAGTCAAAGTGCACTGTGAAAATGCGTCAATATCTCTTTAAAAGAAAAGAAAAAAAGATCTAACAAATAATAATTCATAATCGAAAACACAAGACATACCCTACTAGTAAACATTTCTGCTACAGGATGAAGTACTCTGATAATTTTCTTCAAAAAAAGAGTCCATCACTGGTGGTGAGCACGAAAGATAAGTGTATTTTATCAAAGTTATGACATCAACAAGTCATCAAAAAGGCTATACATATTGTTACGCACGCCGCCAAAATTGACCACTGCAGGTAAGTTATGATTTTGCATTTCAGTTTTGAGAATAAAGGAAATGTTTACTCCTCCATACGATTTTCCTCGGATTTCTGCTGTGAAACCTTGACCTTGATAGGCAAGGTGAGAGATGGGTCGTTGGCAAGCGCAGCAGGTGCTTTGACCATGTGAATGCTCTGCTCGAGCTCCTTTGTTGCTTCTCTCTGCTCCTTGGTTTTCTTTCCTTTCATCCTGTCCAATTTTCCAACTAATGTTAGTATATTAAAAAAGAAAATAAAACTATATGATGCAAATTAGTGGAGCAGTATAAAAGGGACCTGTTTTTGTGGTGCCTTTCATCCCTGACAACTCTGATTTTATCAATTTTGCGAATGGCCTTCAGAGTGTTCTCAGTGACATTCCTGTCATATCTCTCCGGCCTATTGCGCTTCCTCTCAAATTCAAATGTTGAGTCCTTCAAATAGCAACATGCAGCAACAACAGAATTCATAATTGAAGAAGAATAAGCAAATCAGTGGAGTGGATGGAGCAAATGCAATAGCAAAAGAAGAATGAAAAGGAGGAATACTGCTCACCTGAGTCATGTCCTTTCCATGCAGCCGTCTATATGCTTTAGTCCACTTAACTTTTCGTGGATTCCTCTTCATCTTAAAGTTCTTGTGACACTTCGATCTACAGAACTGAAATATCTGCAAACAGAAATTTAACAGAAAACAACTTTTCAATTGCTTGATCAAACAGCAAAAAGTGAGAAGCTACCCGTTTCGTGTCACTAAAGCAAGATGCCATCACTACCGAACATTAGCAGAGCAATAGGAAAGCAAGAAAACCAAACAAAACAAAAGGACATGGAGAAAAATAGAGCGCAAAGAGATGGTTTATCTCCTGAAAAACCAGCCACTACTTTTTATTGCTTTGTCTGAAGGTGCATCATCATACTATGGTGGACCAACCATGATAAAAGACAAAGAAAGTATTACAGATCACAGAAATGCACTACGACGTACTCCGGCCTTTATGCACCAGTTTTCCAGTATTGTCAAATGTCACACAGCACACAATTTTTTATATAAAAAATGTCAGAAAGCACATGTACAAATAATTCTCAATTTTTACACCTGACAACCAATATGCTTCTTGTACTAGCTGAGTAGTTTATCCATGTAAATTTTGGGAAGGACAAAACTTTCTCCCAGTTATAGCCTTCTGAATTCGGGAAAATTGCACCACTACTGCAAATACCAAGCAGTCAATTCTGAAGTCTCAAAGAGGTGAAACTTATCACCTTCAATCAAGTGATCAACTCAATACTAATCCTTTGCTTAATCGGGAATTTAGATTACTTTTTTTTTAAGATGGTGATGCCTGGGCCAGCTTGTGTGTAGCTTAACTACTCCACCCGGTACGTGCTACCTCACACCAGTTCAGGTACCAAGTAACTATGGTCTATGCCCACCAAAACTTAGGCAGATGGGAAGAAATCATCCAGTGATTTTTGTCTCTACTATCTCCAAGGTTTGGACACACTTTATTGACTACTAGGTCACACCCTTGGGTGTGAATACAAATTGCTAACATCTGCTCGAAATCCTAAAATGAGCAATGTTTCTTGCCAAGGATCTACACGCAAAAGCTACTCACCTAATCGCCCCACTGAAACACACATCGGATCAATACTAGTCTTTGCTTAATCAGAGTTCAAATTACAAACTACTAATATCACTTGCTCAAAATCCTCAAATAAGCAAATTTTTGTGCTCACAACTCAAATCTACTGCCCTAATTGCCGCTGTGAAAAACATTGACTCAGGTCAACTGGGACAACGACACTACAATTGCAATACAACAAATGACAATCACTAATCCGTCATATCTTAACCTGTTGGTTCTTTTTTTTTTTTTTTTTGGAAACCCAGCAACAAGAATAAAAGATTTGGTTGAATATATTTCTCTCAAAATTTAATCAAACATGGGGCTTTAAAGAGCCTTAAAGAAAGTAGCAGACTCCTCTTACAACTGATTATTCTAATATATCGAAGCAGTAGACCCCTCTTACTACTGATTATATGAGTAAACCAAAGTATTAAACTCCTACAACTAAACAACTAGTTAGTCCAGCAAATTTGAGGTAACAAAGGACGCAACATTCAGCATAACCATGATATACAAGGGAGAAAATAGCAAAAAAAAAAAGAAGAAAATAAACTGTTACCTTAGCGTCGTTTCGAACATATTGAATACCATGGCCTGGATATACAGTTGAGGAGCAAAACCAACATTTCTCCAACCTCATTGTACCCTCCTTTTATAACTTACCTGAAAATCTTTAACACAAAGTCAGTCACACAATTTGACAGGCAACAGTTAAATTGTTGTATATTCTAAAGCTAAGATTTTCCCAACAAAAAGAATTGACCCAAGTGATTTTACAGTTCAATAATTCAGATATTGAAAAAATGGAAAAGGAAAATCATGTCAAAACAAGATCAAATAAACAGCAAAGACATTTCGAATTGACAAAAACAAATGACTGAAAAATTATATGGAAAAAACAGCTCTTATATTTTGTAAACACAAGCATATTTGAGAAAATAAGGAGAAAAATAAAGGCAAAAAGAGCATGAGAAAGAACCCGAAAAGCGTTGAAGGAAGAAGGGAGTACTTGGAGACAAGGGCGGCTCTAGGTAAGGCAAGTGAAGCCCTTACCTTACACCCCCAAGTATATATATATATATATATATATATATATATATATATATATATATATATATATATATATA
>MCJB01006113.1:31453-65089 GCA_002018475.1 Nicotiana obtusifolia | reverse complement strand
ATATATATAAATAAATATATATATATATATATATATATATATATATATAAAAATAAATAAAAATTTCAATTTTTAATTTTTAAAAAAAATATTTTCATAAGTAGGATTGCGTGAGTGAGTTAGATAAAAAGTTTTATCATTAAATTAAATAATATATTTACTTTCTCGTCAATAATCTTATTCTTCTACGTAAAGTCTTTTTCCTTTATAAATTTATTTTTTAATTTCAACTCAAATACTCTAAATTAACTATTTGTTTTTGTCATATTTGAATAATCCATCATAAGTTCTTTTGTTATATCTTTTTTAACTAAGAAATTCCCAAGACAAGTACCACAAGGTTAAAAACTTGACGAATATAGGCTCACCTCATTTTTATTTTTACTTAATATTATATTTTTGTATACCGGAGAGTTTAATACTATGACGTGCTCTCAGCACTAGATCAGAGCCATATAGGCTTTTTTTATATCTCATTTTTATATAAATTTTACGAAAGAAATTTAAGTGTCTTTTAATATTTTAATTTTCGGACACGTGTCCTGCACGTATATCTATGCTAATTGGTACACAGTTTAAAATATTATACTAAGTGTGTGGGAAGGAAAAATGTAATCTCAAAATTGAAGCACAATCATACTGAAAAAATGCTATGAAATGGATTTAAAAAGTATTGTTTGAACTACTTCAATTATGCAATTCTATAATATATCAAGTATTCATTGACAATAAATTCTTTTTTTTAATATCTCAACAACATGTAAATTAGATATGAATTTAAGCAGTGTTGGCTATAATTGCAAATGTTTCACGTCTTAAAGTTTTTGCCTTCTTTTGAAGAAACTGTAGCCCTCCCGCTTTACAGCCGCATACATATCAAGAAGGTAGTTGAATGAAAGTAATATTTTGTAAAAGCAGTGTAGAAATTTGAATATTCGATCAACACATGCCTTTCTTAAACAAATAATATATTAAACAAAATGGTTATTGAAAAAGAATAAAGCTGGAATTCACTTGTGTTGCTTAATTACATATTCAACTAAAAAAAATGTATGACTCCAAGAGAACGTGATTTACTAATTACGGATGTTAAACACAATCTGATTTATAATTAAAATAATGTTAATCTAATGAGAGCAAAGTATTGAATTTGTATGAGATTTTTTTTGTTTCTTATCCAATATCCCATTAATTCAGATTCGTGACGTGAAGTTTCACGGAGCTCTTCGTACCAAAGACGATTTCATTCTTAAAATTTAAACTCGAGATCTCTCCACTATGACTTTTGTTGGTATACATGTAAGAGACCTTAGCCCACACATACTATAAAAAATAAAACATTAATATAGTTTCTAGTTAATTACTTATGATAGGTTATTATGCCTGTTGAGGACTTCTCTTTTTAGTCGTTAGGAGAGAACAAAATGCCGTTCAAGCAAAACAAACTCGACAGGAAGGTAAGGATTTGCAAGGTAAGGTTTAGCTCGGTATGTGTTTGCTTGCATATAGGTGATACTACTCGAGCTTTTGTCCCCCTTACTTGTACTTTTCCTTTGCGATTTGCTTTATTATGAATAAAAACTTATAATTTGTCAAAAAAAAAAAAAACTCGACAGGTAAAAGTGAAAACACAATGGCAATAAATAATAACAAAACTTCTTCTAGCAAAACTTATCACTGAAACAATAAACAGAAAAGCTCTATTTGATAAATGGATTTTGGGCCTAACTCAACCTCAAAAGCTAGCTTACGAGATAAAAATTGCCCAAGACCATATAACAAGACCAAAGACCTCAAATCCCATCGATGTGGGACAACTCAACACTATTCAAGGAAAAAAAAATATCATTCATATAATTAAATTAGAGATTGTATTATAACAAAAAATTTCATACACAAAGAAATTCAGCTTATATACCATAACAAATGAAGAAATGTTGAATTACTTATGAACTGCATATCCCAAAATAGTAATCCACCTTCTACTTCTTTTATATGCAACGTTATTGTCGAGATTTGACAATCAATTCACTAAGGGGTCATTTGGTACGAACACAAGTAACGCAGGGATTAGTAATGCAAGTATTAGTAATGCAGGGATTATAGTGTTGGGATTATTTTTTATCAAGTGTTTGTTTTTAAGCTTATTGTTGGGCATAGCTATAATTTAGCTAATTACATTTCGTTGCTACTAATTACTCGCGATGGGATATATGTCACCGTATTCAATTCGATTGTATATACTGTATTCAATTCGGATGTATTCGTTCTTATATATTTTACATTGTATTTAATTTCACTGTATTGAATTTTGTTGTATTCAAATAACAAAAAAATCAAGAAATATGACTGTATACCCTGTAGTCAATTCGACTATACTCATTCTTAACTATTTTATGTTGTATTTAATTTCACTGTATTTAATTCGACTATATTCAAACAACAAAAAATCACAAAAATAGTGATGTTCGGCTGTATTTAATTTACGGTATTCATCCGTAGCTGCTTTTACACTATATTCAATTTACTGTATTTAATTTGGTTGTATTCAAACAACAAAAATTCAAAAAATACAGGGATCTGCTACATAAAATAACATTAAACATATAAATACAGGCAAAAATACAAACAATAAACTGGATTTGCATTAAAAATATAGAATACTCTCAAATTTGAGTGTATTTGTATAGAAAATAATGTATTTGTATCATTGTATGTCACTCAATAGCAAAAAAGAGAAGAAAGTTCGCCGGAGATGACGTCTTCCGGCCAAGCAAAACACTGTATACATTGTATTAAAATTAAAAATTGGAGATGAACGAAAATCAAGCCAGATCTGAGAGTACACTATCACATTGTATCTACCAAAATTTGGTCAGATGAACAAAAATCTGGCCATAATGTGTATTTCGTTGTATTTAATTCGGCTGCAAGAAATAAAATATACTCAAATCTAAGAAATACACTCAGATTTGATAAAATACACTTGGATCTGAGAAATCCTGTCGATTGGCCATGAATTCCAGCCAGAGATGACAGCGGCGGTGGAGGTAATGACGAGGCCGATCTGGATTGAGGAATTTTCATAGCAGGTGAGAGAAGAGAGAGAGTACAAAGGAGAGGGAAAAAAAAAGGAGGTCGGACGGTAGTATTCCGGCGGGTTAGGCCGACGGTGGTTCTCTGGCGAGATTGTAACACCAGAAAGATAGAGAGTTTAAGGGAGATGGGGGAGGCGGCTAGGCTATAGTATAGAGGCAAATCTAGGATCTAATGGCTACGAGTGCCGTTGTATTCAATGTAAACTTACTGTTAGTCAATGAATTTGAATTAGGATGTGCATCTGGTCGGTTCATGTAGTTTTAAAATTAATTTGTGTGATTCGATTTATTTTGAATTAATTTGATTCTCTTTGCAAGGTTTTTTTGCGCATAAATAAACACGCGATTACCAAACTAAAAATGTTTGATTCTTTATTTGAAATCAAGGAAAAAAATATTTAACATTAACTAGATAAAAAGGAAAAAATAATATCCAAAGCAAAGGAACGAAGAAAACGAAAAAGAAATGGAAAGAGGGAACAAACAAGTCGTCAAGAGGAAAAGCAAAGCTTAGCTCATGCTAATATGAGAAAAGTGGGTATCTATCTTGGGCCTAAAGCCTGGTAGGGGGGACTTTAACCATGTCACCTACAATCACTTTGATGACCATTATTTTTTATCTCCTTTTTGTTTTTTACGTGATGTACTAGTACCTACATGAAATTTTACCCAAGCGACCGGGTGGCATATCACTTCAATTCCTCTACATAGATCCGCCCCTACTATAATACGAAGATGAAAAGAAGTAGAGAGGAAAAAGTTACTCTAGGGTTAAAAATCCCTTAGAGAGTGTTTGCTATAAAACCCAATATGTAGCTACGTATTATAATTAGTTTAAAGTGTATTTATTTATGATAAATTTAGTGTATAATTTAGTTGTACCACGTAAAATTTCCTTTTTTTTTTACGTTAGTTTGGTTCTTCAAGTCCAATTTTACGTTGGTTTTGGGACTCCAAATATTCAGAAAATTGATTCGGAAGTGTTTGCACATGTGGATCCTCTGCACAATTGATCCCAATTCTAAGAAACAATGAGATATTGTAAAACGTGTTATGGCATGAACTCCAGCTCCTCCATCATTCCGACATCTCTGCTAACTGATTTTACATCTGTGAATATATTTATTTGATCGTTGTTGGACCACGAATTTCTCTAAATTGGAAATGAGACTCATTTCCTCCATGTTTTCACGTTTCATTTCACCTACAGTTCAAGCATCATCTAACTGGTCAAAGGCACTTAGAAGTGTTGCAAACTCAGAAAAGATAGACAGGAATTATTCTGAATAAATTAAAGCCAAACAGTAACGAGTAACAAAGAAGATGTGTTACAAGAGCATGAAGACAGAGCAGTTACTATTTTTGTCATGCAAAGAGCAATTACTTGGCAATTAGTACAGAATGAAACACCAGCAGATTATCGCACATTATGCATAATAGATGCAGCCAGCATTGGTCCGCAGCCAGCACTTCCTGCTACCTGAAGGTACTTTAACGCCCCTTGTCAAAAGCAATACGAGTTCTGCTAGATGTTTCATAGCCATCTCGTGTGGTACCAGCACTAGCCTTCATAGTTCCTCCACTACCAACACTCGCCATTGCTTTCTTCCCCTTCTTAACCTCTGTCAAGAACTGATCCAAACCAAATGGATCAGCCTCCTCAACCTCCTTCTCGAATTGAACAGGTCCATCTCTTGGAGCAGCTCTCTCTGATGTTCCTGCAAATGCCTTGTCAGGTTTAAAGCGTTCTGTTTTCATGATCTTCTCCAGCTGCTCATCTGCACCTCCGTACATTTCAGAATCAGCATCCTTCTTCGGTCTGTATAGAGTAGAAAGTGTAGGCTGAGCAGTAAACAGGCCCTTATCATAGACATTGTAAGCGTCATCAGTGGCAAATCCAGAATCCATCCCTTTCTCCTGGTTGAATAATCTCTGATCATACATAACCTCCCCTCTTGATGTGCCAGTAGAGGCCATCCCAAGAGCCACTTTTTCACTGACATCACGATCTCTGTCTCTGGTAATCTTGCTCTTCTTACCCATTGCAGCATCTTTGGCCTCCAACCTTCTCTCCCTCTCCCTCTCTCGACGCCGCTCCTCCCGTATCTTCTCCCTCCGTAATCGCTCTTCCCTATCTTCCCTTGACTCTTTAGGAAGATCTCTTGCACGCTCATAATCCATAGTCATATCATCATCATTCATGGTTCCCCTCTCAGCAGCTGGAGGTGCCACACCAGTTCTCTCAGATCTTGCCTTGCGGGCCAACTCACGAAGTTCCATCTCCTTCTTTTCCTTCTCTTTCATCATCATCTCTTTCTGGACCTTTGACCTCATTGCAACGGCTTCTCTGGCCTTCTGCTCTGCTACATATAGAGCCTCTGAAAGTTTTGCAAAGTTGTCATTGATCTGCACCTCCTGAAGTCCCCTACCATCAGCAGCCAGACGCTTATCAAGAGGAATTGTATAACCTTTGGGGTTCTTCCAGTTTGATATACATGGAGGTATCTTCCAATCCTGCTGGTCCTTCACTGTAACAGGACGAGGTGGAGAATGCATTACTGGCACAGGTGGAGAACCAGAGGCCTTTGGAACTCTCTTGTGTTTGAACTTTGGTGGCTCCATAGGGTCCACAGGCATCTCCACCATCCTAATAATCCTCTCTTTTGCACCTGAGTTAAATGCTGCTGACTGCTGGGAGGGCTTGTACTTAATAAACTTGGAGTCTTGAGATTGCGTAGGAACATTTTTGGGCTGTGCAGCACTCAACCGAACATTTACAATCTTCTCAAGAGCAGCCTTGGTCTCCTGGGTGGTCTCCTCAATTATTTTCTGCTTCTCTTCCACATCCATGTCTTCGTCATCCTCATCCTTCACAAACTTCGGGATAAGATCCTTATGCTGAGAATAAACAATTTTTTTTGAATTTTCATTCTGCCTCACAATCGCATCATACCTCACATCACCATGCTCATCCACCGTAACAGGCAAGGTCTTCCCCCCAGGTTTCCAATCCTTCTTTCTGCCCATATCCAGTGGATACTGAGCATAGTGAATTTCGGGGAATGCACCTCCATCCCCAAAATCCTCGAGCTTAGATGGCCTAAAGCCAGCTCTTTTCAGATAAGGAGGAACAGGATTTGCCTTGATGACTGCTGTCTTCTCTGCCTCACTTGCAGTATATCTGTTCTTGAACCACGGGTCATTTGTATGATCATAGTGTGTACTGCTAGTAGATTTTGCTGGTGGAAGCAGGTCCTTTAGAGCTGCCATGTTCAAACGTCCAGACTTGAAACGCCTAGCCTGCTTTACACAGAGAAACAGAACAACTATCATTAAAAAGGTCAATGGATAAAACCAACTACAAAACTACCGAAGATATATAAGATCAACAAAGAATCCAAATCAACTAAAAACAAGAAGATAGAGGGAGGAGATTTCATCAATATCAAAGGGTTATTCCAGTCATGACTTGAGTCTGAATACCATGGATCCTAGCTAATTCATTCTTCATTTGGCCCCGAAAATACTGGTTCCTAGAAAGAGTACTGGTGGTTTTTATTAAAAAGGAGGAAGCAAAAGAATTTATAAAGTTGTAAAAGTTTATTTGCAAAGCATCAATAAGATCAAAATAGGTAAAATAGATGTCTTCCAGAGTCATAAAAGAGAGATGGGATTTGCGACTTGAACAATCACAAGATACCCAAAAATGACTAAACAATATATAGATTGCAGAAGAATCACTTGGTCAATTCCAGAAAGTAACAAAAAACAGCTAAATGAAAGTTAAAATCTAATTATCAAAAGCAAAAAACATAAAGATTAGAAAAGAAAACCAAAAATGTAAAAGGACTTCACTCTTTTTTCACCTGGAAATGAGCCACTCCTGGATAATCGGACAATGAGAAAATTTATTTACTCATTTCAGAGGCAAAAAAGTATAAATACATATTAAATATAAAGAAGGAGTTTGACTCAAATAAAAATGTGCCTTTATATGATAATTCAGAAAATTAACATTTTATTAGTTACCACATTATGTTAATTGATGGGTCACAAGGTGCCCATTCAATTGATACATGCATCCTTTTGTTTCGTTAGCATCATTCATTCATCACTTCAGTTACATGTAAATCACAAAATTGATCGCATTTTAGGGGCATATGCAGTACATTAAATGATTAATTATGGTGCCTTAAAAATGACAGAAAATGATGGAGAAGAAATTCCAGGAACTTTCTTGATTATCTAGTATATTTGCTCAATAAATTCAAATGCAAAAATTCAAATTTCTGAAAGCTTGAAGGCAATAAAAGCGCTTCTTTTCCCACTGTTTGAGTACACTTGGCTATAATTCTAACCAATTATTTTTTATTTCTTAACAATACCTGAACGAATTAGATTCATATCTTCCTATAACCGTGATGCTATTGTCAGGAAATACCACAATGCTTTTTCTTGTTTTTTTTTTTTTGGGAGGCACATCAATACCATCATCAACTCTTAGGGGTTGTTTGGTTGGAAAGAAGTTATCCCAAGATTAATTATCTCGGGATTAATTATTCCACCTTTCCATGGGGATAAAAAACACTACAATCCTGAGATAACTAATCTCAGGATTAATCATACCGTAATTTTCTACCAACCAAACATGGGATAAACTCTTCTTAAATTTAGTCCCGGGATTAATTATTCCTTATCCCTCATATCAAGCGAGCCCTTATAACTTAAATAGTAATCATCTCATAAATCTCAGTGTTGTCAAAGGCTCACTCAAGTCCTGAAA
Organism: Nicotiana obtusifolia; assembly: GCA_002018475.1. Taxonomy (NCBI): domain Eukaryota; kingdom Viridiplantae; phylum Streptophyta; class Magnoliopsida; order Solanales; family Solanaceae; genus Nicotiana; species Nicotiana obtusifolia. Next base: position 57,208 of record MCJB01006113.1, on the reverse strand, counting down.
CTCAGAAAAACTCGGGGAGGGTGTTTCGCGTAGCTTAAGTTGCACTTCAGCCTAAGGCAAGGCACTAAGACATGCACCTCATTACCCATGAGTTTAGTCGCAAATCAAGCGGCACTAAACAACTAATCGGAAAATAAGTGTATTAACCGTAAAGGAAAACATTTTGAATGAATTTGTTACTTTGTTCAATATATATTTCCCCTTCATTGAGCCTTTTTTTACTAATGCCCACACCTTAACTGCACTTTGCGCTTAAAGCCCCAACAGACCTAGAGCACTTTTTAGAGCTTTTTGCCTTTGACAACACTGATAAATCTTAAATCAATATTCTTGTAGCAAAAAGGATACGCTGATATAATGTCAAAAATGACTTGATTGCAGTTATAATGACTTGACTTCATAAGAAAAAAAAATTCCAACTTTCAAATTCGGACAAAATACCAAAAGAATATAGGTAACTTCAATTACTCATTCCAACTGCAGAAGCCCTACACGTGCAAAAAGGGTTGAGCATTCCCCACTAAGCAAATATTACAACAATTTCAAGCCGTCTGAATATCTTAATCTCATAGAAGCACAGTATTCTTATATTTCAAAACCTAGAAGGTGCAAGAAAGATGTCAAAAATCTCTTAGTTTCAGATAGGACTTTACTACTCTGAAAGCCTGATATGCAGGTCTCTATATCATTCCGAGATAAGTTAGGGGTAGGCGTATAGCTCAGCACCAACCCTAATTCCTCTTTTTTATGATAGTGTTGCTCAAGCCAGCTTGTGTGCACCTCAATTATCCCATCGGGTACCTGTCACCTGTTTCTAGCAAAGGTAGTACACGTATCGAATAACTGCATCCCTTTAAAACACTAGTCCTAATTTGGACTGAGCCTTGTCCAGGAACCAATTTCTTTCTATTTTAGTATAGCTGAGTCACAGTAAAACGTTCTAAGGACCATCTTCTAAACCGTCAGGCTTTCCAATACCCATAAATTCTCTAATCTGTCCTACTTCCTACGAGCCCTAAGCCCAAAACCCTTGCTTGATCCATCTTGATTTTGGATTTTTAAAAAAAAGGAAAACAAATAGCAGAAGCTAAAAACATTAAATACAGATCAAGGAGAGAGAGAGAAAGAGCATCAGCAGACTTACAACAGATAATTTTGAATCTTTCTGTCCGTTTTCCTTCCCTTCAGCAAGAAAAACAATGCAGCGCAGAGATCACATAGGAGATCGCAATAAGACCAACAGCCTCGGATTAACGTACCCGCGGAGCAGAAATCAGGAACAAAGAGGTGTGATTGGAGGCGGCGGAACAGATAAACCAAGTTGTAGAAAAAGCAGTAAAACGATATACAAAGGGCAGAATAGACTAGGGACTAGCAGACGCGATGGTGAATTGGTGATCCTAAATCAACACCAAAAAGACCAAAATACCCCTAACCTATTTGAAATAAATTATTTTATCCTCCCTTAAATCTTGGTACCAATCAGGCGCGGATCTACGTTAACCGTGCCGGGTGCTCAAGCACCCATTAACCCCAACGCAAACTCTGTATAATTATATAAAAAATATAGGGAATACTGGTATAAAGAACTAGTAAGCACCCATTAAACAAAAAGTCTTCTGGGTGCTTTGGTTAAGAGGTGAGAATACAGTGCACAAATATGAAGTGGTAGGGATCGATTCTTGCATGAACCAATTTTTATATCGCCACTGAGTGAGCACCCACGACCTGAAAATCCTAGATCCGCCACTGATACCAATTAAGCCCTCGCCGTCTAAATTTTGGATCATTTCTACCCTTATATTTTAAGGAGTGAATCTTAAACCCTAATTCATATCTAATTAGATCAATTAGCATAATTAAAGGGTAGTTTTGGCTTTTCTGAAAATTTAATCCTCCTCTTTTAGAATTTTAATTTTTTTCTTTACTATTTTCTCCTCTCATTATCCACCCTTATTCACTTCAAAACTAGATAAATCGGTTTTGGACGGATCCTAAATTATTTTTTCATTATAGTTGCAATTTAGCATGTTGATTTATTGCTCATTTAGTACTTGATATTATTGCGCATATAATAATGTATTACAGCATTTAGGGCATCTCCAACCCATTGCATCATTTTTTGCACCAAAATGGTGCAAACACCAAAATGATGCAAATTAACTCCAACCCATTGCATTATTTTTTGCACCAAAAAAGAATATTCCTTTTATATTCTTCTCTCTCTTTTATATTATATTATTTTTATTTACTTAAATTTTATTTTGTAATTTCAGAAAAAAAATCCTTTCTTTTTTTTCTTTTTTACATATCCATCCCATGTAATTCATAATCCTTTGTTATATAATCATTTAATATAAAATTATTTTATACCATAAAATTTTAAATAATATAAATTGTAAGCAAATATTATACGTTATACATATTAATGGATAATTCAAATAAAAGTGAAATCATTGATAAAATATAATTAAATAAATACTATTACATTAAGGTAGAATTTATTTTCATTTCTACATAAATATTCAACTTCCATGATTAGTACGTTGCTCCCATAAATGCTCTACTAATGCATTACGAAGTGCAAAATGAGCATCTTTGTTCTTACACTCCAAAATTAAGATGTAAAATTAATATTATAAGATATTACATAAAAAATAATTAGGTATATTAGGAATCTAAAATTATAAATTAAAATTTATAATATGTTAAATTAAAAGTGTTATATAATAATAAAAAAATAATAAATTATTAATGAATAGTAATGGTGCAATGAATAGTGTTGCACCAAATTTGATGCAACACTATACATGCACCAAAATGATACAAAAAAAAAGTGCAAGATTGGAGCTCCAAAATACCATTTTTTTGTACCAAAATAGCATTTGATGCAAAAAATGGTGCAAGGTCGGAGATGGCCTTGTTCAGATTTAATATGTTAGTTGTTCAGTTGCATTCATAATTGGTAAGCTTGCATTATTCTTATCTTATAAAGCTTTTCATGTTTACTAGTGTAATAATTTTTTGATTCTCTGTATTTATCGAGTACTTTGCATCGTTGAGTTAGATACATAGAATTATGATCTATATAAAGGGACAACATTAGTAAACTATCCATGTGAATTTATTTTGGTAGAATTTAAATATTTAGGACTAATTATTTTTTCTAAACGACCTCTTGAGGAAATGTTTATCCTTAAATCCGGATAACAATTGAATTTGTTCGTGATGCTAAGGATCCGCAAATCAATTTGATACAGTATAAAATATAACGTAAATGATTAAAAAATAACAAACAAGAGAAGATAGCCAAACCACAAGTATTGAATAGCTGATGACGAAAATATAAGGAATAGGTAAGTATTTCGCTGAATAATGATAATAGCAAAGAATAGCAGTAAAATATATTGTTTCTTTCTGAATGAATTGTGCTTTACAGTGAGGGGTCAATGTCCTTCTTATAGATGAAAGAATCCTAAATAAAGTAAAAGACTGATTACAAGGCTAATCCCTTTAATTACGGGATTGAATATCCTATGATGGCTTAACGTCCATAGCGGTTGCGACATTTACTCCTGGTGTGATGCCATGAATCTGTGGAATATCCGGTCGTAATTAACTTCTTGTTTCGGAACAGACCTCGATCGGTCGATGTCGGTTGCCCTATTTCGATTACCTCGGACTACCATACTCGACCTGCTGCCTTTGGGTCGGAATGACCCGGTCCTGCACCGTGCCCGGTCCGATTTCTCCTGAGCGGTCGACCCAATACAGGAAACAATTGCGTCATCGCTTGATAACCTCAATTCTTCTGTGGAAGATTGATCCATAAGAGCCAGGATATACCGTATTTGGCGTTCGATCAATTTGAAGAACATCAATGAGATTATTAGTCTCGACATGATTCTTATTTATCAGGACGTATATGTTTTAGTTTTATTTTGATTATGCTATATTCAGTTGTTCCATATAATTTGATTATTTTCGTAGGTTCTTTCGTGTCATGAATCTTTATTTGTCTTAATCATTATGTTTTCTAACGTAGATGTTATAGGATGGTAATGTTTGTTGGCTAATTATAGGTTATATTGTAACAGGAGCAAGAGAGATATGGAGATTCTATTATCGGGTATACTAATGTTATTTTGTATTGTCATGTTTAAACGTCTTAATCTTTTTATTCATACGAATGCAAGAAAGCGAGTATTAAAGTGATGCTGTAAATATTATATTGCGGAGCATCTTAAATATTTTTCTATTCACAAGGCAACGAATCATTCATCATTATCATCATATCAGTTACTATAAAAAATTATATAGGTGCAATGAAATATATAAGCAATATGTATGAAATATATACGTGATTGTTTTATATATATATATATCGCTTACTTTTTTTTAACTAACTATATCATATTGCGTTTCAGGCAAAATATGCTTATCAAGTACTAACGATACAAAGATATAAAAAAATCTAGAAATATCGGTGTATGTGGTCGGATACGATCGAATGCATAGAAAGCACCAGTTTTGGGTTACAATGATCGGTGTCGATTGAGGTCGCCCTCCTGTAGATCAAGACCGGCACTTCGAGAAGGGAAGTTCGAGGTCAGGCGTCATCGGGATAAAGCTCGAAGCCAAAGCATTCGAGATAAGGTTGTTGAGTCCGATCCGGGTAAAGCATCTTACGGTAAAAATATCATATTCGCATAACGGAAGGACCTGAAATCTCGTGACGTGTAAATATTTCAGAGGGAATCACGGCCCAAATCGGCAAAGACGTTGAACCCAATAATTTTAGGGATCTTTTACCATGTAATTAGGTATTTTACCTTGTATAGGATTCTTTTCTCCTCCTATATAAAGAATTCAACCTTACTGTGTACAGGACAACATACGATCAATACACAAAGTTAGCATATTTTTACTGTCTTCTTCATAAAATACTTGTTTCATTTTTGTTCATTCCGTCATAGCTGAATTGTTCAACTTTGGTGGTTTGCTTACTCTCTCACTTATTTAATCTAGTCTTTATTTATCATTCATTATTTAATTGTATCAGGCCAAGTCACATATCCTTAATATCACGTACAAATTTAATTATTACTCGTATTTAAGGGTAAACAATTGGATATCCAAGTATTGACTGCAAGGTTCATTCTAATATAGATATTTTTTTTATTGGACGTGTTTACCATTTATTCTCTTGAATAATGGAATATGTTTAAATTATTTAAACAATTTTGCCGGATCTCATATCAAAATCAATATTGAACCAAAACATGCAAGCTTGGGATACCACTTGAAAGTAACATATTTACAAATCGTATGACACTAAGGGGTCGTTTGATAGGCTATACTAAGTAAAATAATTTCTGTATAAAAATTTAATCCGTTCAATACAATGTTTGGTTGCTCAATTCAATTTATGCATACTTAATACATGGATTACTTATACCTCATAGGAGGGCTAAGCTAAGGGATTACTAATCCCTGCATTAACTATACCTGGATATGATCCTAAAATTATTAAACCGCCCCTCAAACCCTTTTAATTTTTAATATTCAAGGGTATAATTGTAAAAAAAAAATTGTACAGTTTTAAATCAAACACAAGCTTAGATTATACATTGCATAGCTAATTTTTAATACAATGAACCAAACACTTGATAAAAAATAATCCCAGCACTACAATTCTTGCATTACTAATACGTACATTACTAATCGCTATATTATTAATCATTGCATTACTTGTGTTCGTACCAAACGACCCCTAAAAGTACGCTGTTTAATCCATTCCTGATCAACTACTTGGTGCACCGTATTGTATTGAATTTCGGGCCTTCGAATTGTTAAACTCGGCCCAATTTCACCTGAACTCTTGGTCAAAACAGCCCACTCACCTTAATTTCTCTTCTACCCACTAATTAATTCTAAAAATACACAAATAAAAAAATTTATTTTGGTATATTGTTACTATTAATTTTAAGATATAAGATAAAATTCATAAATAAAAGAAAACATTTTTTTTTGGACTTTTGTCAATCAATGATGCAACCAAAAACAATTAGTCAAGAAAAATAATGAAAAATAGCTAAATTTGGCAACAAATATATACTTTAGGAAATTATATAGGTCCAAACTTAGATGTTGTAATATAAATAATCAAACGTCGGATAATTATAATTTTGAATTTATATAACCGAACGACCCCTAAAGGGTGGGAGAGGGCGAACATAAAAGACATAAATTATTTAGTTATAGACGTAACACTTAGTTAGAAGTATTGTGGAAAAATAAAGCTGTTTGGTCTACGAAAATTATTAATTATGATGTAAACTTATAATTCGAGATTAAATAATAACGAAATTACGTGGTGAATATGCCTTCCTATTTGATTGTTTTGTTCTGAGATAAGTTAATTCAAAAATTATCATTTCATGTTGAATATGATATGAAAATAATACAAAAAAATTATGGTACAAGCAATGGCGGTTCTACATAGAGTATTATATGTGTTCAAGCACCCATTGTCTTTGACTATATCTAGTAGATTTACACAGGTAATTAATAAAAAACTTAGATAAATATTGAATAAGTACTTACAAACTAAATTTATTTTAACTTTTGCTATCTCCGAGCACTCCGACTTTGAAATCTTGGATCGGCCGACTAAATTTGTGCCTTTTCTCTTCCCGCTCCCATACACCCACATTTTCCATTTCAAATTCCTCCACCCCTCTCTCATCTTTCTGTGAGAACTTTGTCAGTTCAAAAACAGATCAGGAAATCCTACCTCTTTCTCTACTCAGAAATCCTCAAACCCTCACTCTTAAATGGCTCCACCTTTCATATTTCCCCAAAATCTACATTCTCTGGAAGAGGAAGTGGAAGACTCCGACACTGATAGCAATCGCCTCAGTGTTCAAAATCCCACTTCACTCACCACTCTCCCTCCTTCTCAATTGGAAGAGTTCGTCAAAGGTCAGTTTTTCCCCATATTGGATACTAAATTTTTTGGTTCGTTTTTCCAATTTTTCCCTTTTTTTTTTTGAATTTTACAATTGAGGGTTCTCATTTCCTCTTCAATTTTTTTTTTTTATTTCAAATGGGTTCTCATTGTTTTCTCCATTCTTTCAACTAGTTTCTCATTCTTGTTTCAAATTTTCAACTGGATTCTCATGCTTTTTTCAAACTTTTTCAATTGGGTTCTCGTGTTTTTTTTCCAACTGGGTTCTCATTCTTTTTCTATTTCCCGACTTGTGTCTCTAAATCTTCAATTTTTTAAAAAAGAAAATCAATTGTTTTTGACATGACATAAGTTGCGCTTAATTGGAGAAGTGAGGAATCATATAGCCGACCGCAACTTGTTTGGGACTGAGTTGTTGTTGTTTTTGTGTAAACAGGCGTCTCCTTCGACCTATCTGACAAAGAGCTATTCTGCGTGGAGGAGCAGGAAGTGTTTGATCGCGTGTATTCACTGGTGAAGGAGTTTGCTTGCCTTACTCCTGGTTGTAAGCTCAATCTGGTGGAGTCTCTTAGGTCCAATCTCAGCGTACTGCTCCCTACTGTGGATTCACTCTTGAGGGTGTCTCAGCAAAAGGATGGAAATGCTAATGAAATTGAGGAGGAGGAGGATGAGCGTTCACTTGCTGATCGAGTGGCATCATATCTAAATGCTTTCAAGATTTACACTTTCTTCCTCATTCATATTTTGCTCATTGAAGAGTCCAACTCTAGTTCTAACAACAAAACAAAAGTAAACTCCTTTCTTTATCTTATTTTGTGTGTATGTTTGATGCATGTAGCATGTTCACGAGGGTGGACTATTTTGATTTAGTTGTGATGAATTTACTGATTTTACAACCACATGTATGAGTGTCTCTTTCTTGCTTGTAATGGAATATTGGAATTTGCATGTGTAGTTGATAGGAGTATAAATGATTGAAGTAAGGCTGTTATATTGATGGTTGTAACTTAGGTGATTTCTCAAGGGACTCTAGTAGAATTTGAGCATAGTTGATTTTGTGATGTCCTGTGTGTATTTATTTCCATTATAGCCCTTCTTTGGAAGTATATGTTCCTTTTTGTATCATACTGAAATTTGGAGGGCAATTGAGAGTACGGTTGGTTGGTTTAGGTTGTTGCTGGTAGTCGGAAGAAGCAACTTGTCAGTACGTGGAATTGGGAGCCACAAAGGGCAAGGATACTGAATTTGGTTGCAAATTCATTAGAGATCAACCTCTCGTTGCTCTTTGGATCATCAGACCCTGATGAAAATTACTTGTCCTTCATTGTGAGGTAAGGGCTTTTGTTTTTGTTTTTGTTTCTGTTTTTTTGTGATTCTCTATTGGTGGATCAAATACTAACCAAATCTGATGATGTGGTTTGCTGTAGAAATGCTTTTTCGATATTTGAGAATGCGGCAGTCTTAAAAGATTCAGATGCAAAAGATGCCTTGACTCGCATAATTGGGACATGTGCTACCAAATACCATTATGCTGCACAATCAGGTGCTTCAATTTTGCACCTGGTTCACAAATATGATTTTGCAGTTTCTCATTTGGCTGATGCAGTTGCTTGGGCTGAGAAGAAGTATGCTGATGGTAGCGTGGCTTCTTCTCTTATCAGAGAGATAGGGAGGACAAGCCCGAAAGATTATGTGAAGGATACTGTAGGGGCTGAAAATGTTGGGCGCTTTCTCGTAGAGCTTGCTGATAAAATGCCTAAGTTGGTCTCAACTAATATTGGCTTATTGATCCCACATTTTGGAGGTGAATCTTATAAAATAAGAAATGCTCTTGTTGGGGTGTTGGGTAAGTTGGTCATGAAGGCTTTTGATGACACTGAATTTGAAGTGAGTTCTAAATCCATTCGTCTCCGAACTAAACAGGCCATGTTGGAAATCTTGTTGGAACGTTGCAGGGACGTGTCAGCCTATACAAGGAGTCGAGCGCTTCAGGTCTGGGCTGAATTATGTGAAGAGCATTCAGTTTCGATAGGCATGTGGAATGAGGTTGCAGCAGTAGCAGCTGGGAGGTTAGAGGATAAGAGTGCAATTGTCAGAAAATCTGCACTCAATCTACTTATTATAATGTTGCAGCACAATCCCTTTGGACCCCAGCTTCGAGCAGCATCTTTTGAAGCAACCTTAAAACAATACAAGAAAAAGTTAGATGACCTAGGACCGAAGGCTCAGTCAACAAGTGTTTTGGATGGATTGCCTTCCTTTGATGAAACTAGTAATGGAGATGGTGAGGTCCACAATGTGGGTGAAGGGATGAACAAGGAACAGGATAATAGTCTGACCGACAGCTTCTTGCCTCATGAGGAAGATCTGATAGGCCAGAAGGATGATGATTCTGTCCCAGATGTTGGGAATTTGGAGCAAACGAGGACCTTGGTTGCATCGCTGGAGGCAGGTTTGAGATTTTCCAATTGTGTGTCTGCCACAATGCCAACCCTTGTCCAATTAATGGCCTCATCTTCTGCCACTGATGTGGAGAACACAATTCTTCTGCTGATGAGATGCAGACAGTTCCAAATAGATGGTTCCGAAGCCTGCCTCCAGAAAATGTTGCCACTGGTAATGCTAACTTTGTATGATTGGAGCACGGCCAATTCCAATATCCTTAATTGTATGATTTTTTAATGAGCTTTATTAAAATATTTGACCTAATAAACACACCTGCAGGTTTTTTCACAAGACAAAGCAATTTATGAAGCTGTTGAGAATGCTTTCATCACAATATATGTTAGGAAGCATCCAGAGGAAACTGCTAAGAATCTCTTGAATCTTGCTATAGATTCAAATATCGGAGATCTTGCTGCATTGGAATTCCTAATTGGAGCCTTAATATCCAAGGGCAACTTACCGACTAGCTCAGTATGTAATCTCAAATCTGTAAAATCATTCCAATCTTTTTCATTTTTTGAATTTCTAAATCAGAAATCTAGTAAGGCGTGAGTCAAGAAGTTGTAAGATTTGTTTTTTTAAGCATGGTAGAATGGTTGCCTTTATTACTTTGAGGAGCTTCTTTGGAGGGAAAATGCCATAATTTAATTCTCTTGAATTTTTTTTTTAGGAAATGAAAATCAAAATGTTTATTTTACTGGATGATAATTGCTGATTTAGTAGCCTTAGAAATTGTTGTTAAGCATAAGCTAGAGAGACATGGGTTAAGTGTTATAATGTGCATTCATGGAATCATTATTTCCAAAAAGTGTTATTTATCCTTCTATCCAGGTTTAATAGATTTAATCACCTAAACAATGATCTGCTATTGGACTATACATGGTTATTTCACACATTTAAACCGAAATCATTGCTGACTTGCTGGAACGGTTATGTCTTTTGTGGCAATGTGGGATCATTAGATGGTATAACAAATTAAGGATTTGAGAAGGAATCATCTGTTCATATAATTTGAAACTTGATACTGATAAAGAGCTCGGTTATCTAACAATTTATCATAGACTTGACAAAGTCTTTATAATTTATTGTATTAGAAAAATTTGCAACCTGACAAAAATGGCAAGTGAGTCATCTTTTCTCATTCATACAAGAAGTAGTTAATGTCTTAGAAGCTCCTTCATTTACCAACATGGTGCTATAAGCTTAATATCTCTGTGAAGTGTCAAATCTGTTGATTTCAATAATCTATATTGCCTTTCCTCAACTCACTTTGATTTAATGTGAATTAACCCATCCTCATAATAAATGGATAAGCTTTACTTATCTGATACCTCACCCATTTATTTATTTTTTGCTTAAAGCTTAAGGGAAAAATTTAATAATGATTCGTTTAATATTCCAGTTGTCAGCATTATGGGATTTCTTCTGTTTCAATATTGCTGGAACAACTGCAGAACAAAGTCGTGGTGCTTTATCTATTTTATGCATGGCAGCAAAAACATCAAATGCTGTTCTCAGCTCTCACTTACAAGACATCATTGACATAGGCTTTGGGCGTTGGGCAAAAGTGGAACCTTTACTTGCTAGGACAGCATGTCTTGCTATTCAGAGGCTGTCTGAAGAGGATAGGACAAAATTGTTATCCACTAACGGAAGTCGCGTATTTAGTATCTTAGAAACCTTAGTTACTGGCTTTTGGCTTCCTGAACATATATGGTACGCTGCTGCAGATAGAGCAATAGCTACTATATATACTATCCATCCGTGTCCTGACAAAATGGCTGCTGATCTGGTGAAGAAATCTCTTAGTTCTGTATTTGATTGTAGTGGAGGGGATGAGCTGCAAAATGGTAGCTCCAATATGCTAACCACAGTTCAAGTGACAAAACTCAGTAGGTTTCTTTTTGTTGTAAGCCATGTAGCTATGAACCAATTGGTTTACATTGAGTCTTCAGTCCGCAAGATTCAGAAAGAAAAAGCAAAAAGAGAGAAAATGGTTACTGAGGATAAGAGTGATTGCACAGATAATACCGGTGCACAGAAGGTGAAAACGATCTTAAGGCACATTGATCTTTTTGATGAAGTCTGCAGCCATTTTCAACTTTAAATACATTATAATATTTCTTCTTCTTGTTGCAGGATAACGGTATCACTGCAGAGTTAGGTCTTGCAGCTTCTGAAGATGCATTCTTCGATACACTATCTGAAAGAGCAGAGAAAGAAATTGTATCTGGTGGTTCCTGTGAAAGAAACTTGATTGGCTATTGCGCACCTTTTCTTTCTAAACTCTGTAGGAATTACAGTATGATGCAGAAGGTGATTGTTACACCGACACTGTCTATGTTTTCATGCTTTCAAACACCGGAACAATATCAACCCTTTTGATTTTTGCTCCTTATTTAACTCACAAGAATCTCCATAATCAGATGGACCAGTATGAATCTTTAAGGTAGTCCGACTGACTGAAGCTATGTTGCTCGGATGTGCTTTTGTGAAATAATCTTTAAGTTGCATTAGAGATCAAATGTGAAATGTTTGTTTCATGTACTCTCAATTTGTTACTTGGATACCCTGGCTTTGGATTTTATATGTAATCAAGCACTTAAAGAGCAGCACAAGTTTCAATAATCTAAGGAAAAAATAGAACCTTCCAAACTCTATTCATGTACCCAAGGACAGTTTACTTCGTTGTTTAATCAGTGTTCTCAATCCAGCATCATTTAGTGGATACTAATATATCTTCTATATCTCTTCCAGTACCCTGAACTGCAAGCATCCGGAATGCTTGCATTATGTCGATTTATGATAATTGATGCAGACTTCTGGTTAGCCTTTTTTCTCAATTCCCGTTTTCTTGTTTTAATACTTAAGTTTGTGGAAAAGAAATTCTAAAACATGTGTCTATGTAACTTCCTAGTGATGCAAATCTCCAGCTTCTTTTCACTGTTGTGGAGAATGCACCTTCTGAAACTGTTCGATCAAATTGCACTGTTGCTCTTGGAGATCTGGCAGTTCGTTTTCCTAATCTGTTAGAGCCATGGACAGAGCACATGTACGCAAGATTAAGAGATTCATCAGTTTCTGTGAGAAAGAATGCTGTATTGGTTCTTTCTCATCTGATACTGAATGACATGATGAAGGTTTGGCTGGATTATCATATATGTGCATTTAGCTTTCTTGTTATAGTTTTTCAGCGTCTTGATTTGTGCGTATCATCTCTAGGTCAAAGGTTACATAAATGAAATGGCCATCTGTTTGGAAGATGAAGATGAAAGAATTTCAAATCTAGCCAAACTTTTCTTTCATGAGTTGTCAAAGAAAGGTAGTTTATCCACCAAATTTTTCTATCATCAGTTGCTAACAAGGAAGTTAATCTATCTAATCTCTTTTCTAGTCTTTCTACTGTTGAGCTTCTTTTGCTCTGCTGTAGCATGTTGTATGTGTACACATCAAATAATACTGTTTTTTTTCCTTTAAACTTCTGTTTACAGGGAACAATCCTATTTATAACCTGCTTCCAGATATCCTTGGCAAGTTATCTAGTCAGAACTTGAAAGAAGAATCATTCTGCAACATCATGCAATTTTTAATTGGTTCAATTAAGAAGGTACCATGAATCTGACTTGCTTCTTTGGGCTCTTTTTTGTAATGGGATTGGTTAAAATGTTCGTTTGTATTTTTAGGACAAGCAAATGGAAGCTCTTGTCGAAAAGCTTTGCCAGAGATTTAGTGGAGTTACGGGTATGTAATCTGAACATTGTTTTGACTTGTCACCAAGAATTTATGTACTTTGATCTGATATAAACTTGTCAATTATAGATCAACCATGTAGAAGAATAGAGAAAATGTAGCGGGTATTTGTATTTTGCAATAATAGAGTTGTCTGCTCTCTAAATTTACACTGTTTTCACTGTGCTAAACTTAAGAAGTTAGTTAGAGTTAGTCTACTTCTGCCCTGGATTTGGTCTCTTTACATATACTTGCTTATATATATACATACACACACACACATATATATATATATATAGGTTTCAGTAACTTTCAGTGAGGTTTCACTCTGCTGTGGATGAATCACGACGCCAGCTTGCACTTGCTATTGCTAGGCAAGTTGTCCCGTTGATTGTTAGAATTTACAGACTTTACTTGATAGTCCCTGCTTGCTCTGCTTTTCAACTATAAGACGGTTGTCTAGTTTGAGTTGGGTTTCTGCGAGCTTCAAAGAGGCTGGTATACTTATTTGAGATTGATTGAGTTGCCAGTCATTCAGTACTTGGTACCGCTACTTTGTGGGTGCGTCATTTGATATTTGCTTTCGTAATCAGCTCTCTATGCTGTTACAGCGGGCTTGCTTACTAAATTATGATTGCCTTTACAAGAATTTAAAAGAAAATTAGAATTAGGAGAGCCTTAAAATGGAGAGAGTTAGTGGATAGATAGCTTTTAGTTACCATTTGAACTATCACTTGAGAAACTTTTGCATGTTGACATCCTTTTTTTATGCAGATGTTAGGCTATGCGAATACATCTCCTATTGCCTCTCTCAGCTATCATACACTGACAAGAGCATGAGAAAGCTAATAGAGTTGTTTAAGACGTATGAACATGCCTTATCTGAAGACTCTGTGATGGATAATTTTCGAACTATTATCAGCAAGGTAAGATTTGCTGTAGCATCACAAGGCTTAGACTAGTATTTATCGGAATGCATTTCACTGTGTTAAACCATTACTTGCCTGTTTGAATGTCTTCAATTAGGGGAAGAAGTTTGCTAAACCTGAACTCAAATCATGCATTGATGAGTTTGCGGAAAAGCTGAATAAGTACCACATAGAGAGGAAGGAACAAGAACTTACTGCCAAAAATGCTCAAAGCCATCAACAGAAAGTGGAGAGCTTGGAGAGCATCGTGGTGACTGAAACCGAAGAAGATGAAATCGGTGAATCTGAAATTACTGAAGGTAGACTTCTTCAAGTCTATTTCCTGTTCATTCAGTTATTACTTTTTCTTGTTTTATCTACAAGATTCTTATTTCCAATTCAACTTTTTTACGGAGGGCACCAGAGCTTCATGCTTGTCTCTTTCGTTATATACAGGTCATTTATGTTTTTATTCCTCGAAAGAACTTAAAAATAATGTGGAGGAGGTAGTAGCTCTGAACAAAACCTTACGCGGTAGAACTTTAAATAGCTGATCCTTCACTTGTAAATTTTTACAATCTAATTAAAAATTTATGATGGGAGTTTCCAGAATTTGATATATCTATGATGTAGATGCTTGTGAAAAAGCTTTAAAGTAATTTTGGCAAGAAAGCTGGAGCTATAGGAGTGGGGAGGGATATATGTAAAATGAACGAAGCCAACATGGTCCAGGATTGTCGTATGTGTTCCATTTCTGATGATCTATGATGGGAAGGGGCAACAATGCCTTATTTCATTCTCTTGAATTTTCTGTGACTTAGTTGTCTTAATCATGGAACAGATTCTGAAGTCATCGATCCATCAACGGAAGGGCAAACAGAATGTTCACCTTCGGAAGCAATATCTGCTGAGTTGGAAGCAAATTCTCATGCTTCCAGTGAGGTGACTGATTCTGCAATTGATGAAAATGAAGTTCAATCTCGTATAAGTCGCCCTCGAGGTCTCTCACATGTCCTATGTCCTTTCACAACTTTTTTTCCAACGGGGTGAAAACTAACACTTGAATATTTGCAGGTGCCTATAGATCCAGAGCCAAAAACAGCAGTAAAAGTGATCAAAACCTTGAAACTTATACTTCCACTAGAAGAACCACGAGGTCCAGCCGTAGGAGCTAATCCACCCTCTTAGAATTAGACGCTTCTGTGCATTTTCATTTTCAGGAGCTATTTAAGCTCATTTTACTAAGGATGTTAATTTAGGTGTGAGAAAAAAGAATGCCTTGCTTAGGTGTTCTTCAAGCTCATTACTAGGTTGACAATTGTTATAAGGCTTCTGAGAGGAAAACTTATTCACACACAGTGTTTGTACCAAACGATATCAATTTATTATGGCTAGTGATAGAAGTAAGGTGCGAATGTGCATTAATTGAGTTGGTGTAAACATTGGGTGTCTAAATATTTTTTCTTCTGGAACTATGAACTTGAGATCTGCCAGAAAACTTAAGACATTGAGCACAAAATGAAATGGACATTCTAAAGATACCTAATTGAGATTTGGAAGGTGTGTACTGAATTCATGCTTGAGTTAGATCTATTGATATGGAAATTTTAAAGATATTCTTAATATACCATCAAGACTTTTACGTTTGGGGGGCTGAACTCTGCAATTTTTTCCAGAGAATTCACTCTCCTCTCAAGTCTTTTTCACTTTGCCTTTTAAAAAGAATAGACACTTACTCTCTTTTACGTTTAGAGAAAGTCGAATTTGAAAGAATATTTTTGGTTTATTATGGGTTTTCATTTATTGAGCTGCTGAGATTTTGCTGTTGATTTGGAGCTATCTGTTCTGTTGATATTTTAATTTGCCCCACCACTGGGTTTGCTCCACCACCGGCTCTGATACCAACTGTAACAGTCCAGGCCACCGCTTGTAGAAATTGTCCGCTTTGGAGCCTTCGCCCCTCACGGTTTTAAAACGCGTCTACAAGATAGAGGTATCCAAGTCCTTATAAGGCACTCTTCGTTCTCCTCTCCAACCGATGTGGGATTCGCCTACACTAATGTGGGATTTGCCTAAGGCAAGCCTTATACCCAATACCTTATTACTATCCTTAAATTACCCATTACTAATCTCAGTTTAATAATTTTCTTAGCCTAATAAAAACGTGAATCCCCTATAAATCCCACCTTTGGTCAATGTCCAAGGCATGAGTCTAAATCTTCTTTCGAATTTAATGGCCTGTAGTTTATACCCATCCAAAGCCCTTAGAAAAAGATATTGTGCATTCAATTGTGGCCGTGTCAATACCTTTAACAAAAATACGTAACCAACGGGCTTAGAATGCTTTAGGCACGCCTTTAATATACTATCGTGATTATGTACACGTTCGTATGACATAATTATGATACCCAAAATAAAATCAAAGTACGCGTTCGCGCAACTTTAGCCAGAACAATCTTAATAATTAATAAAGCGTGATAAATTGTGTACACGTACGCATGACATGATTGTAGCGCATTAAATAAAATAGATTTATGCACATGTGAGCCGTTTCAAAGATAATCCATAACGCCACAATTAAAAGCGACAAAAAGTAAAATACACATTGGCTCTAACACATGTATTTAAACAATTAATTAGGCCAGGTTTGATTAAAAGTGACCGTGCTAGAACCATGGAACTCGGGAAGTGCTTCACACCTTCTCCGGGGTTAATAGAATTCTTTACCTTGTCTTCTGTGTTTGCGGACTTTAAAACATAATCAATTCCCTCGATTTGAGACTTTAAAAAATAAACCGGTGACTTTAGATGCAAAAAGTTTATGATTTATAGTACTTCTCAAGTAAATATTAAATACAAAATTTTCTTTAAAACTAAAAGTATTCACACACCGAGAGATCATGAAGAAGAAAAAAAAGCTCCTATAATGACTAACAAAAGTTTTGGCTTATAATTCAGCAAATTGCATTTTTTCAGTCCTTATTGAGAAAGAAGACAATTTTTGAAAATGTCATATTCTGTGTCTCTCAAGCAGCTCTTCACCGCTCTGCCTACCTACCAAAACACCCATGTAAGTGCCTGCCACTGCCCCTGTTACCCCAAAATCTTCATATGGGTGTAATTTCTGTTTTCCATTTTTCCTGGACAAATAATTGGCAGAAAGAACAATTAAATAAATCTTGAACTGGGTTGTAATCTACACTCAATTTAGGCCTCAAAAATTGAATAAAGTTATGATTTTTATAAAATTTTAATGCTTCTAGAGCTTCACAGAATTGTTTTGCTTCTTGAGGCTCCCTAATTTTCCTCTGGGAAGCATAAATAATATGTATAAAGTAGAGAAATTAAGGCAGAGAAATTGAAAAGTTAATATCTTTATGGTTCTATGAGCTTCACAAAATTGTTTCTGCTTATTGGGAGACTCTAATTTTCTTATGGGGAACATAAAAAAATGTATAAAGTAGAGCAATTTTAGCCTGAGAAATTGAAAAGTTATTATCTTTATGCTTCTATGAGCTTCATACAACTGTTTTGCTTTTTTGGGCCTTCCTAATTTTTCTTCTGGAAAACATAAAGAATGTATAATATAAAGCAATTTTAAATATTTTCTCTTTCTTTTTCCTGAGATATTTTTGGGTCAAAGTAAAGCACTTGTTTAAGCTAAGGCATCAAATTTTGGTTTTTTTGGGACCTTTTTTTCCCCTAAACTTAGATGAAAAAATATGGTATTGTTCTTACTCATATTTGTTGAGCAGCAAAACAAGTGGCAAAATTTTGCTTCTGATAGAAGGTTGTGCTAATGTGTAGGGCAAATCACCTGTAAATTTTGAGGTGGCATTTGGGTGCAAAGCAACCTTCAATGTGAAGGGAACTCTAACAGAAAAGAAATTCGAATTGAATTGCTCGATAGACAAAGAGATGGATCTCACGGCATCAACTTTGGTTGACAGTGTTGCTGAATGCTTTGATGGTTTGTAACAAATCAATTTGTATACGAGGATAAATGAGTTTTGTTTATTTGGTTAATTTTAGAACTAAATCGTACATATTGATTAATGGCAGAGAATGGGGTAGTGGAACTGCCTCCTCGAGTGGAGGCTAGGGAAGCAAAAGAGCCAAGTGTTTCAACAATGTTGATGAACTTCAGTAACGAGTTTGATCCTTATGGTGCCTTAAGTACCCCCTTGTACCAAACGTCTACGTTTAAGCAAGTAAGTTTGAAGATACCTTGGTAGTGGAATGCAATTTCATACTACATTGTGAAGCTGCATTATTTTGTACAGCAACTTCTTTCAGAAGAATTTTTACGGTGCAATCTTGCTAACAATGTTCCTTAGTTACTTGTTTTAACTATCTTTATCTGATGTGTAATTATCGTCATAACATTTGGAGGTTTTGTCCGATATACTGGATGAAGACATGTAGCAATTTGCAAATATTATCACATGAAAATAAGAATGGAAAGCTAGTATTACATGCTTTGTGTTGCTTCAATTGTGTAGAATATCTGTCGCAAACTTCGTTTTGCTTCAATTGTCTCATCACATTGGTTAGATGATTCAGCCTTCAGCAAGAGAGTTCAGCCTCTAATCAACAACCTTAAAGTTAAAGTTCTTTGCTTCATAGGCATAGGTAACAAAAAGCTTGTCTCAACCCTAATTATCTCTACATTTTTCTGCAGCCTTCGGCAACTGAAAATGGTCAATATGATTATACTCGGAGTGGAAATCCAACAAGGGATGTATTGGAAAAGTATGTCAAACTGTGTGCATACTGCTACTAATTGGAAGTTAAAATTATTGTTATCATTACCATTACCACCTTTAAAAATTTTCAGGCTCCTTGCAAAGCTTGAGAAAGCAGATCGAGCATTTTGCTTTACCAGTGGAATGGCCGCCTTGGCAGCTATAACTCGTCTTCTTCAAACTGGTATATATAAAAATCATAGACGCGAAGCATTTGCATAAAAATGTCCGAGCATGTATATGCCAGATAAATTATGCAACAAACTTCATTAGCACCTCTTCTTCTTCTTAGTTCGTTGTACTCATTGGATATGGTTATACTTTCTTGTTGGTTGAGACATTGTATCTTCATTTGTTTCACGCTAGTATTTTCTTTCTTGACATCTCTGCTAGCTAATGATTAGTTTGCAAAGGAATATCTTGAAATCTGTTGACGTGTTATAGGTGAGGAGATTGTTGCCGGGGATGACATATATGGTGGTTCGGACCGGCTGCTGTCACAAGTAGTTCCAAGAGCCGGGATTCTGGTCAAGTTGGTATCTCTTTTCTTGAGGTAGCTTAGTTTTCAATTAGGTTGTTATAATTTTGATTGTCACCTTATTGTACAGGCGAGTGGATACAACTAATGTAGATGAGGTTGCCTATGCAATTAAACCACAGACAAAGCTTGTTTGGCTGGAGAGTCCAACCAATCCCCGTCAACAAATTTGTGATATTCGTGTGGGTAATTGACAGTGGCATATGTAGATTATGCACGTACAGTTCTCTGTTTTTACCAGAGCCGATTGATAGTGATATAATGACTTGTCTCATACTTTTCTTTCTTCTGATTATATCCAGAAAATAGCCAAGATAGCTCATGCTCACGGGGCTCTTGTGCTGGTAGATAACAGCATTATGTCCCCAGTATTGTCCCATCCTTTGGAGCTCGGAGCAGGTATCATTCAAATACTTCTTCGACTAACTGGAACATTCTCCCTCAACATGCATGTGATGCTAGTTTACTTGTCCATGCTTTTGCAGATATTGTGATGCATTCAGCTACTAAGTTCATTTCTGGTCATAGTGATCTCATGGCTGGTGTACTTGCTGTCAGAGGAGAAAGGTTTAAACACTATTCATATATGTTTCATATTCTGATTTATTCTTATATTATGGTTGTTTATCCTCAGTGTTCTTCTTCACTCGTTTTTCCCTGGCCAAAACCAATTATCACATTAGGAGCTTGACTGTAGTGAACCACAGTTCATAAGTATCTATCGCATTAACCGTTTATATTGTGATGAATAAGTTACCCATAGTGAATCTTTAGAATTGTTTTACAATAGGTAGCAAATGCTGATAAATCATGCTTCCTTTTCCTTTCCCCTTATATAAATAAGATTTATATTCTCTTTGGACTGCTTTAAGAGGATGTAAAGGATAATAGTCTTGCATATTTTCCGTTTTTGAAATGGAATCTTGAAACTTTTCATCCTATACTTTGGAACTTGATTAAGGGGCTTCACTGAGGCCCGAGCGTGAGCCTTCACACTACTATAGGTACCTGCTGTCCTTACAATTGAACATGAAGTTTAGGAGATTAGTTCATTGACAAAACTATATCTGCAAATTTATAGTTATATGTATAAAGTATTGAAAGTAAATGATGTCTAATCCCTCGTTTCTCTTAGACATCTCAAGTGTCCCATTCGGTAATGTGCTTATAAATTTTCCTATAAACCAGCTTGGCGAAGAAGATATACTTCCTACAAAATTCTGAAGGTGCAGGGTTAGCACCATTTGATTGTTGGCTTTGTTTAAGAGGGATCAAAACAATGGCTCTTCGCGTTGAAAAACAACAGGTATAATTTTATTTTGTTTTTCTTTCTTTTGTGGTGTAACTAATCGTCCCCCCACTCTTTCTAGAAACATTCTACGCCTTGCTGTGCTTTCTTAATCTCTTATTACTATTGGCATGCACACTATTGCATCTTCAACTTTACATGGTTCAGAGAAGTTATGCTGGTCTGTAAAGTTCAGTTACCGTGTTCTCCTCTCTATTAAATTTAGCCATGATGAGGTGATGCAAACAGTAGTTTATCTTAATCAAGTGCTGAGATTGCAAAAATGGTTATTTCTGAACTTTTGTCAACTGTGAAATTAGTAAGCCTGGCAAGTGTATCTTATTTTTCCATTTAGCTTTATTTTGTGTTTAATTGAAGACAGACGAGTAGTATGAGAACTAATTACTTTTCCGCTTCTGTCCCTTTCTTTGCCTAACTTAGTTGCTACCTGTAATTTACTTGTTACGACATAATCAATTGAACAAGAGTATCTCATCTATGGTAGATTAAGCTTTTAAATGTGGCACTTTACAAAATTAAAAATGGTATCAAAGTAGATAAAGGTTCTGAGTTCGACTCTTGTCACTTTTTTCTTTTTCACGGGCCTGGCCTACCAAAAGATTTTGGCCTAGACGTGAGGTGGCATGCTATGATGCAGTTAAACAAAGAAAAGTGTTACCTCTAATAGCTTAAACTTCTAGATGAGGTGATTCACATTCAGCATGGTATTGGAGCAGGTAGAGTCTCACTCACACCTATCAGAACACACCCAGTGCCTCTCTACCTTCTTAAAGATAGGGGTAAGGTCTGCGTACACACTACCCTTCCCAGACCCTACTTGTGGGACTACACTGAGTATGTTGTTGTTGTTGTTGCTCAATGGAAAAGAATGACCCACAATGAGGGGCATGTTATGATATATATAAATAGAAGTGCTATTTCTCATCGTTAAACTTTTAGACGAGGTGGTTTATACAATTTCTTTGACGACGACAACTACGTCTTAGTCCCAAGCAAGTTGGGGCCAGCTATATGAATCCTCATTAATCATGTTTCTCCATTTGAATCGTCTCATACTAATATTATGCAAATATAAATAAAAAGTATTTGAAATACTGTACATATTTCTAAATGTATAAATCTCATAATGGCTCAAGCTCTCCTAAAAAGCATATTACCTACCATAAATGCGCTA
The DNA here is from genome assembly GCA_002018475.1 of Nicotiana obtusifolia. Lineage (NCBI taxonomy): Eukaryota > Viridiplantae > Streptophyta > Magnoliopsida > Solanales > Solanaceae > Nicotiana > Nicotiana obtusifolia. The sequence continues at coordinate 35,390 of MCJB01006113.1, read as the reverse complement.
ATGTCTAAAACATACTCTCAACTCATATGCATCTTCTATGTAGATCTATTTCTTCTATTGTGTCCTATCTTTTGCTAAGTTCGTATGGCTAAAGCAACCACTTGCCATTAAAAGCAAAATATGCTCAGTTTTTAAAAGATTCTGTTGGCGTTACATATGTATGCTTGGAGGTGCATGTTTGAAATCATCATCATTATTTCCTCAGCTTGGTGGTTTGAGTTCTAATAAAATAATTTCAATATCCGGCAGGAAAATGCTCAGAAAATTGCTGAATTTCTATCTTCCCATCCACGGGTGAAGAAGGTTAACTATGCAGGTCTTCCAGACCATCCGGGGAGATCTTTGCACTTCTCTCAGGTATTTAAACATGTGAATTTTTGGGGAATTTTGAACTGAAGCACTATGGTTGTCAGGTGTCCTGACCTGAAAGCTTTCCTTGAAAGATATATATCTGAAATGTTGATCAACTTACAGGCCAGGGGTGCTGGATCGGTGCTGAGTTTTCTGACAGGTTCTTTGGCGCTCTCTAAGCATGTGGCTGAAGCTACCAAATACTTCAGCATTACTGTCAGTTTCGGTTAGTTTCATCTTATATCAATTACTTCTTTCAATAGTGCGATCACTTTTTTCCTATCAAAACATACAATTTCTTAAAGACGTCAGCTTTACGTCTCTTTTCCCTTCGGATAAAAGTATACATGCAAATTGTGTTGGTAAAACAGAAACCATGTTCCATTAGAGGCTAAAAACCTCATCCCAGAAATTGGGTATTTTCTGTTGTCTCTGCTCCTGTGTAGAATAGATGGATTAGTGAGAAGTACCAAAACAGTGTTGCCTTTTGAATACCACGTGAAATAATACACTGTAACAATGGGCTAGGTAAAAGTACCAAAACAATGTTCCCGGGTTCGTTTCTCTGAACACCCCCAATTATTTGTTATCAATTCTTTTCTTCCAAAAAAAAAAAAGACGAAAGAAAAAAGAATGGGCTAGGCAGAAAGATGGGAACCATGGGTAATATGACTTAGCACAACAGCAATAAAGGAGACATAATTACCAATAAGAAGCATAGGGAAAGACAAGGAGAAGGTACATTGGACTGCTTGATATCCAACTTAACTCAAGGATTTTTTTGCTATCCGTAGAACTCTTCGAATGGAAAGAGAGATAAATGTATGACAACTAATTAGGTCTTCTGGTTGTCTTTAGGAAAATAAGCTGGGAATCAAAATTCCAGCTTTAATCTGTATAGTCATAATTGTAAATAACTCATGCATGCGAACATCCGCATGGAGAACAAAATGACTTTCGTGCGCTTTTCACACTTGAACCTGCAGTCCACAGGATAATGGTGCAGACTGACGCCAATGATTCATCAAATTGATGTTGCCTTCATGCTAGAAAAGATCTTTTTGCATCATATATAATTCCAGCCTACTTTTATTCATATTTGTCATAATTCCGGGAAAAACATTTTGCTTTTTGTACATTTAACCCACTTGAACTTGCGGTTCACAAGACAATGGTAGAGAGTGACGCAAATGATTCATCAAATGACCTCTTGTGTTCTTGCTAGTCAAGATCCTTTGCTTCATCTTTAATTCAAGACTATGCCTACATTGATGCCATTTATTATATTCCCGTTCTCACATTTGCATTTTCCTTTGTCACTACTCAAACGTTGTTGTATTGTCCTCAAATTTGCAGGAAGTGTCAAGTCACTCATAAGCTTGCCTTGCTTCATGTCCCATGCGAGCATACCTGTTGAAGTACGAGAGGCTAGAGGTCTTACTGAGGATCTAGTTCGAATTTCTGTTGGGATTGAAGATGTCAATGATTTGATAGATGATTTAGACTATGCTCTCAGGACTGGGCCAGCATAACAGATTAATTTAAGCTTGTGGAATCAACCCAACCTTAGACTGTACTTTCAATTGTAGTGCCTGTTGCATCAATTCTTCTCATGGATGAATTGCATATAGCAGGTTGGTCAAAATGTATTGATATGGAGCAATCCTGCTAGTCGTGTAATCAATTTTGTTCTCTTTTGATTTTTCATGTTTGATTTTTTGGTAAAAGTTTAAGAGTTGACAGCTAGTGGTAATGAATTAATGGCATGTTTCTAATCCATTTTGTTGTTTCTACACCTTTGGTTGGCATTTGGTGCAACTCTTGAAGCATACCATCTTTTTCATCCGAAGTAGATTCTTTAATTTGAGATGGATAGTACGGACATAAAAAATTTCTTCTCAGATGTTTAAGGAGAAAGATAATTCATCCTTACAGAAGATATTACATCAGACCTTTCTTTTGAAAAAAAAAAAAAACTAAATACAAACATCAGATCTTATTAATCACGATCATATAAACAAAACTTGCAACAACGCTTTATTTCTAGGATTAAGCAGGAGAACCAACTTCCAAGAGCTTTTTGCTTAACTTATTTCCTGCTTATGCCAGAACAACAGGCATGCCAAGCATAATGATTAAATAATTATCTTGAAAGTGACCAACTAATGCATTCAGAAGGGGTCAAATCACTTTCTCTTTTGCAATCCTATTTACAAAACCTTTCTAAGCAATTGCACCTGCAACAAACAACCATAAAAAGAGAAAAAATGTCAACAATGAGCGCGTGTTGGAACTGGTAACTGCAAGTATTAACAACAAATACAGAACAAATCACAAATTTCTCAGCTATTGACATTAAGCTGGTGTAATCCTGCAAACTATACTTCCGAAATGGATAATTTTAAATTCAGGACAAAATAGTACCATCTGAATGTTCGTTCAATCACTGGCAAAGTCTTCGAAGCTCAAGCCTTCAGATATAGCATCCAACCTTTTAATGTCTGCTAAATATGAGGCATTGGTTTAGCTACTTGTTTACCAGGTTAATGGAACCAACAGATGCCACACAACTAACCATGATATTCTCTCCGACCTGGTGGATCCAGGAAATTGTTAACATCCGTTGCCAGGTAGGCTGATCCAGAATAGCTCTCCAAAATATCTACAAACAACAGAAATTCAAAGCATTAGAATGTGCATTTGAGACAAATATTAACCCAAAAGAGAGGGCAGGCACAAACCAGAACTGTTAGAAAAGTCAGCTGTTAAGTCCGACAAACTAAAGTTTCGAGGAATCTGCCCCAAGAAACCAAATGAAGATGTATCAGCATCCAATACAGTCTCATTTACTGGTTGTGAATTTGATTCTACACTGCTGAAAGATGAAACAGATGGATCGGTAATTCCAGGATGAGCTTCGAGGATATTTGTCTCGGTACCATACAGGAATGGTAAATTGCCTGAATAACCATCTTCTGACTTGATCATCTCCCCTCTCACCCCTTGCAGCATTCCCGAATTTGAGCTCTGAGCCAATAGCATGTTTGAGGATGCATCAATTCTTGTTGCATGAGCAGACACATTATTAGCAGTGTGCATACATGGTTGGAGCGAGGACGCACCCTTAGTATATACATGAGATAAATTGGCATTAACAGTCTGGTGCACATTTTCAGGCTTCACATTACATCCAGCATGATCTGTTGTTTGACATGTCGAGTTCTGTGGGACTGTAAATGTGTAATAGCCATCAGATAACCTTCATTTCCTTATTCAACAATTCACTAATGAAACGGTTGCATAATCAAGCATGAAACTATTTAATATCAGTGTTGCACCACAGTTCAGAGAATAACATATTGACAAATATGCAAATTTGTACTACACTTCCTTCTGGCTGAATCCAAACAACATAAGTAGAAAAGCTAATGTAGTACAATCTATGAACTACAGGGAAGCAGGAAGCAGAAGTAAGCAAATAATCAACAAAGAAAATACGGAACGACGGTTTAACTATTCTAAGAACCTGAAATTACTAAATAAAGTTGAGGTAGAATGATGTATGCATGCTAGGATCTGCCTCTTC
>MCJB01006113.1:9986-31416 GCA_002018475.1 Nicotiana obtusifolia | reverse complement strand
AAAAAAAAAAAGAAAAAAAAACAGGAACAGAATACAGAAACACTTCACTTGGTACATTTAATATCAGAATGGAATTGGTCCTGTCCACATGAGTACACATCAAATTTCAACGGAGTACCACATCCATCACTTACAACATCTCCTTTAAACTTCATAGGAGATTATAATGCTGCTGTTGATCATTTTCCGAAAAGAATAAGATGAACCACAGATTGCCACTTTATACACCTTGTGATCTGTTGGTTAAATTTCTTTGTAATCCATAATTAAAAGATTGAAGCTTGACGACAAGCTACTCATATCTTTGCCGTGTGTGAAGTGAGGGATTAAAGCCACCTTAAGATGCAGTATTGTTAGAATTGAAGAGGAAAAAAAAAAACAACAATGCTCCTGGGCTTTAAGCAAGAAGCAAAGCACATAAGGTCCACAATTCAAAATGAAAACTAGATTTAGCATAAATATATAACTGACCCTGATCAAGGCAAACTTGAATTAAAGAGCCTAATTCTTGTTTGTGTGGGTTTTGTTAAATGGAGAAAGAAGTATATGCAGAGGTTTATGACATTGCAAATAAATCCTAAGGCATCAAATGAAAACTTATGCTATGGTGAGGAGAAGCCTGCTTTTCATCTCTTGCTTCCACTATTTCTATCAGATTTCTATGCCATTTACGCATCAAAATCCGGCAATAAACTCCATCACATTTCCATACTCAACGAGTACTCAGTCTCAGAACAAGAAGACGTCCTCTTAGAATTTTCCTTTTTTCATTTGTAATATACACGCCCCACAACCATTTGCAAAATTTACATTTTTCTCAGCCATTTTCATGGCTTAAACCTTTCCCATAGATATTCATTCTAAAACTTAATGAGCCAATTATTTTTCTAAAAATTTAAAGACAGAAATCTAATAGAAAGCATGTAAACGCAAATAAAGAATTTTTAAAAAAAATATATGTTGGGCTTGGTGGGAATCCATCATGAATTTTACTATGCAATTGAAAAGAAAAGGCAGCAGAATCTCTAGGAAGATCAACATGGCAATCTAAGATATTATGGCTTACTTTGTCGAATCTGAGATCCATTAGACATGGGAACTGATCTAGTTGGATACATCTGCATTGCATCAACCTGTCTCTCAAGCAAAACATTGAATCTCTCTATTTGATCCTTCAACATCAACCTTAAATGATATGCCCGGAAAAATTCCGGGTTTTCTTCTTCAAGCTTCTGCCACACTGGAAAAACATCTAGATATCAGATTCATCTCTTCCGCGAGATACACATGGAGAATATAGATAACACACGTTGCTTACACATCTTGAGAAATGAAAGATTGACCAAATGAATCAAACAAAAAAATTTCAGATATCTCATTTGTATCACACTTCAGCTTGAAAGTTAGTTCCTCTAGTTACAAACTCTTTCTTTGAAATAGAAGTAGGTGAAAGACTGCTTCTCAGTGAAAGAAAAAAATGATCTTCTAACAATTCTGTCCTCTTCATTGGATCAATTCTGATAACAGGATGACATTCGTAGTTCTTTTTTTCGTGGTCATTGAATACTAGTTTAAGTATATATCAGGTCAATCTGCACGTCATTGAATACCAAAATTATCTCTGTATTGATATGGTACGCTGCTAACTTCTTATAGGAAAAACAGAGGAATAAGAAGTTGGGATGAGAAAGGACGAACCAAGCTCGGTGAAACCAGGCTCAATCTTTGCTTGATGTAAGAGGGTTTTGACAACTTCCTCCTGGTTCATGTAAAGCTGTAGACATCTTTCTATCAGATTTTGCACCTGAAATCAAAGAAGCTCAGTATTAGAAGAGACTAAGGCATGCGGAATTCCAGCAATTATACAAGAAGGAACAACAACAACAACAACAAACCCAATGCAATTATACAACAAGGAAGAACTTCACAATTGTGCAAGTCCTACTCTTAACCTGTAAGAATGACCTTAAGGATACAAAAGTTATGCCACACCAACAACAGTTAGAGTTCCAAATTTCTAATTATAACAACACAAACCTAATAGCAGAAGATCAGCTAAAAAGCAACCATAATTGCAAGTCATGAATGGTGACGCTGCAACCACAGAACTAGAAACCTATAACAGATTTGGAAGTATTAAATGCATCAGCACCTAACACATAGAACATCTAAGCTAGGCCTCAGAATTCCATCTCCGAGAAGAATTTCGCAAAAAAGTTACAAGCAATTGGCTAGGTCCATCAGAACATTGCAATACTGCTCTTTGACAAATTTCCTCTGGAAATTCAAAAAAACGTTAACTAGCACTTGGTGGGTACATAAGGAGATTACTGTTCTCTATCATTATTTAGCTTACGTGTGGGATTGCACTGAGTTAGTTGTTGTTGTTGTTGTTGTATCATAATTTAGCTTACATCTTCAAAAGGGAAGCAAAAGTCCACATTTCTTTTCTACCCTTTTAACTGGAATCATGTCTTCTAATTGTTGACTTGTATGATATATTACTTGAAGTCATTCCTTTTATTTGGATAAGTTACACGAACATCTTCCTTATTATAACAATTAACAGGTAACAAGTTGTGCACTGTGACTACTGTGCTTTCTGAATCTAAAGTCTATATGTTCCAAGGGAGAAAAAAGAAAAGGAGCGGCATCTCCTCTGTCCTAAAAACTATCTAGAATCATTCATCAACGAGTCATGAATTTACAGGATCACAACCTTCATGATAGGAATCTGAAGCTGACAGAACATTATATGTTTCTACGGGATTATTAGGACTCCATACAACATCAAGTCCCTCTTGCTGCTCACATCATTAACTACAGCGCTTATCAACAACAACAAAAAAGTGGGTCATCAAATACTTCCTTTCAAGCAGATGATTCAGGTTATCATAAACTGACTCTAATTGTAGGTTTATCACAACTGACTGAAAGGGCGATGGTATGTGGCTTTTAAACAATAATCACAAGCACAACCTAGCATAGAGTCCGAGCCAGGAATCGAAGTTTATGAGTTCTGAACTTTCCACTAAACCCATAACTCCTTTTAGTACTAGGTATTTACTCATATTTAATGAATTTTCTAATACTAATACAGGATCTAAGCAAAAGCAAATGGGACCCGTACCTGATATTGTAGCTTTGCACCTGCCTAGGCATCCACATTAAACTAAGGAAGAAAGATCCAAATAATAGCCTTGCTTACATATTCTGGCAGTCTCTTCAATTAAGAAGACGCAAGTTTATGGAAATGCACAGTTAACAAAAGCTTCTCGAGGGATTGAAGTACCTTAATCCGAATTAACTGAAAGAGTTGCTACTGCAAAGGGTGTTTCTATCTAAGCACTAAAGTGCAATCAAATACCTAACGTATAAGCTCAAAGATACAAATGCATGCTATATTTTCTTCCATTGTGTTCTACACTACTTCGTCTTAAATCGGAACAACTATTAGTCCTGACTGACCATTGATTTATACAACTAATACGTAAAACCAACAATTTAAGCTCAATGCTTACCAGTTGTATATCTTGACGTGAGACCTTTTTAACCTCCCCCTCAGACATTTTCAATCTTTCAATACTGAAAAAGCTCTGATCCACTTCTTGCTATCAAATATACAAAATAATTGATATCACCTGATAATATAAAGTAAACTAAGTATTAAATACTCAAAATTACCAAATAACCATTTTTTAAATTTAAAAAACAGCTTTCCTAACAGCAGAATAAAGCTTTTAAAAGAATCAACAAGAAACTTACAAGCTGTTTCCACTATAACTATTTTATGATTTTTGGAATATTTTGTTTGTTTCTATTTAGATAAATCAAAAATAATTTCACTAAAAAAGCACAAAAATTGTTCCAGAAGATTTACAACACAAATAATTTCAAGCAGCTGAAAATTAACTAAATCAATATAATTGAACCAATTCATGTTAATTACGCAGAGCAAAAAAAACACAGAAACCTATTTCTTCAAAGAAAATAAATTTTAAGAAAGGAATTATAGGTCAAATTTACCTAAAACATATAATCAGCTCAGCGGTCCTCCAATATCGTGCTTCGCAGTTGTCTCCCTCGCTTTTCTCTTTGTTTGAAGAGATCGTGGAAAGACCAGAATCTTCAATTATTGTTGTCTTTTTAACCCCCATTATTATAAAACATTCCTATTTAATACCCACTTGTTCTATTTTTTCCTTATTTGGTACCAAATTGTTAAAGTTTTTTATTATAAATCGACCCCGATATTCCAAATTATAAACAGTTCCCTTTCTTTTGCAAATAGTAGTTTTCAATTATCATATTTAGATCTATTTTTTTATATTAATTAAATAAGTTTTTACTGTAATTTTTTTTTATAACAAGAAATAAATAAAATCGCACTAGACAAGCTAGGAGGTATGCAAAGTGGGTCGAACCCTAGACCTCCCATTTGAAAAGTCCCGCTCAACCAACTCTGCTATCCCGAAGGGTAGTATAATGTGTTTTGTTTCACATTATAATAAAACAAATAATATTAAAAAATTCGGGCCAGAAGGGTCTCTTAACGCCTTCTTTTTCTTTATAATTATTACTTTAAAAAAAAATCTCATTACTATTTACTAAAGAGCAAGCTTAATTGGAGTATCCCACTTCAACGGAAACAACTACATACAAGTCAAACAAATAGTACTACTAACTTTTCTTTTGTGAAAATAACAGGGGCTAGTCAGTTTCAGGACTCGTAATTGAAAAATAGTTAGCGTTTGTAAAGTCATTGAAAAATAGCCACTATTTTGTTGCAACACGGAAAGTTCCAGCATAATATATTGGAGATTGGTGCACCTGTTATGAACTTTCAGCATATTGTGCTGGAACTCAACACACGAAAAGTTACAACATAATATACTGGAGATTGGAGCACCTGTGTATGAACTTCCAGCATATTATGCTGGAACTCCATTATATTATGCTAGAACTCCAGTCTAATATCCTGTAATATTTTCAGGATTTTAAATAGTACTTTCGTTTAGATTTATCTTTACATGAAAAGTAACTAAATTTCGATTACTTTTGAAACTATGACTATCTTTCAACAATCACTTGTAAATTTGGTTAATTTTAAATTTCACCCTTTTTTTCTCAATCAAATGATGTCACATATATTAAAACAGAGAGAGTTAATGTCATTTTGTTGTGACCAAAATTCTAGCTTTTAATTTGGTGACGACAAGATTTCATTAAAACTCATTAAACCTAGACCTAAAACAAGCTCCAGTTCAATCTAGTTTGATTAGTCCTAGTTAAATGGCAGTGGTGGATTCAAGATTTCAAAGTCGTGGGTACTCGAAGATAAGAAGAGGGAAAATAAATTTAGTTTGTGGGTGCTTACCCAATGTTTATCTAAGTTTTTTGTTAATTGCCTATGTAAATCTACTAAATCTAGTCAAAGACATTAAGTGCTTGAGCACCCATAATGCTCTATATCGATCCGTCATTGTTAAATGGGCAGACTAGAGTAACATGGTAACAAATTTTACCTAGAGTTACCTAACAAATGGTAAATATGTCTAACCAAGAAGAAATGTCTTGATTATTTGACATACCTGGACAAATACACCAATATTCAAATGTTGTAAGCTAGTAAAATAAAATTGGGGTTCTTTCACAATTTAACTAAATTTACAAACATTATAAATTCATTTTAACCAAGTTTAGTGCCAGATAAAATTGTGTTACGCATGGAATAATAAAAGTACCTAATTTTCCAAAGAAGATTATCAACGATCAATATATGATAATTCAAAATTATTTTATTACTACTTAAAAACTTTTTTATTTTTTTTATTTTACCTTTGTCACTTATATAATGTGTGCGAAGACTAGAAGCATTTGGAAGATTTTAAGTTGACATACTCAGATTCAACATGCTGTAAGATTCAGTGGCGGATCTATGTACAAATTTTAGGTGCTTTAGCACCCATTGACCTCCACATAAACTGTGTATAGTTATATAAAAAGTATAAGAAAACTGATATAAGATGCTAGCAAGCACCCAGGAACCAAAAAGACTAATAGGTGTTGTGGTGTTGAGATTGAAGTAAAGGCGTGTCTGAAACTAGAGGCGTGGGTTCGATTGCTACTTGATTTGCGACTAGAAGTCATTTTTTGATAACTATAGTTTTTTTATTAATTTTTTTCTCTGTTGCATTCGAATAATTGTGCACTTATACTATATGGTTGGTAGCAACTTTATATTAAAGGAAGTGAACACCCACGACTTTAAAATCTTAGATCCGCCACCGATAAGTTCTATTAATATCTTGCTTTTTTATACTTTAAAGGCTATAACGACATCAGCAAGGATATAATGACTTTTGTTGATATGCTATAAAGTACTTTTATTTTGTCAAAAAAGATAAAGAGAAAACAGAAAAAAGATATAAGTGCATCAAAAAGAAAATAATTTTTTCTCTATTTTTATCATCCTTCATCGTTTAATTAAGGATCCTCTAGTAAACTAATTAAATAATGGAAATAATATACTACGAAGTGATTAAGTTACTGTCAAAATACTCACTACCAAAGTCAAGAAAAATTATTATAGTTTTTAAAAATAAATATCGTTTTAGAAGTTCAAGACAAAATTAATTATTTTTTTCTATTTTACCCTTATTAGTTTGTTCTTGAAAATTGAGATGAAACATAAATAGAGTAAATATTCAACAAAGAAAGATTATATCTTAAGATAAAAATAAGAATAAAATATTCAAAAATCCTAATTAATATTTTTTTACGAGGCGTGTAAAAAAAATACGATAAATAAATTGAGACGGAAGGAGTATAACAAAAGAAGAGAATAGTCTTCAAGGTCAAGCAAACAAATTTAATAATTGAGTAATTCGAGCACTAGCTCACAGGTTAAAAGTTGTCACGCGCCAAATAATAGAAAATTTTGATTTTTCCTCGGACAAAAAAAAAAAGAAAAAGAAGAATTAACCTGAATAATCTCATCTGATTGCTTAAACAAAAAATAGTCGTAAATATATAATATATATTATAATTATATAATATATATATAATCGTATATAATTAATGTTTAATCTATATATATTGATTAGAAAAAAGTAAACAGTAGATTCGGCCAGCTATTTGGAAGATAAGTCATAAAGCTAAGGGGAATAAAAAGTTTGAAAGATAAGTCATAAAGTAAGATAAAAACTTCATTCTTGCCAACTTTCCTTAACATTCAGGAAAACAGATTGAAACTTTCTTGTTTAAGGTGAATTGGAGAGTAGGTCATAATGTAACAGGATAACATAAAATTATTTTTGACTCACCAATTGGCTGTTGAAAACAGTTACCCAAATCTTTCAATCATAGAGAAGATTCGGCAAAAAGAACTTTTAAACAAAAGTAAACATAAAGTTGTGAAATTAAAAGTCAATCTTGCTGTCATCAAAATTTTCATGAATTTTCGAGATAAATGAACTTTGGGCCTAACTCAATCCCAAAAGCTAGCTTATGAGATAAGGATTTCTCAAGACCACATATGGAGACCAAAGACCTCAATTCTCATCGATGTGGGACAACTCAACACATCCCCTCACGCTTAGGTCTGCACTCTGTAGCATGGACAACATAAATGGGGGCCCACTATCAATAACAATAATTGGGATGGACCTGGCTCTGGTACCATGATAAATGGACATAGGCCTAACTCAACCCCCAAAGCTAGTTTATGAGATGAGGATTGCTCAAGACCATATAAGGAGACCAAAGAGCTCAAATCTCACTGATGTGAGACAACTGCAGTTCAAGCACTGAAAATTAGCAAAGATTGCACTAAAATTGAACTGAAAGAAAATACTATTTCTATATTAATGCTTGTCTATTTACAAGAAGTAAATTTCAGCACACTTCTATCTACATTGGCAATACTGGTGTTCACCTCTTAGATTAACAAAACAAAACTGGATGAAAACCTTTCCGATGTAAAATTTACATTGAGGTCATTTTAAGATGGATCATTTTCTCTCACTCCCCTACATTATCTACACTGGATTCATCTGGTATTATCCTAACTCTGTTAACTAAATAAAAGTGAAGAAAGGAAATAAAAAGGGGTTATCTGAAGTAATTTCCAAATTGGGAAAGAAAAAAAAGGTATACATATTTGCACTCCTGATTAGACTGCAGTGCGCCTAAGAGAAGAGGACTGATACGTGCCACTGAAAGACTCTACCGAGACAAAGATGGGCCGTCAAAAAAATAGAGAAGGCAGGGCCCAAGGCATAAGGAGCACGATGTCTTGACGTCATCCTCACCTTCCTCCCGGCTTATCACTGGCAGTCTATTCAGGGTTCCAAACTCAACGATGGCAACTAAACACGAGGGTTGCACTTGTTGCGGGACTCAAGCCAAAACACCTTGTGGCACGAGCTGACGATCCTGATTAGACTGCAGTGAGGCTATTGTATCTTGGTCTTGTTCTATCTGGTGATAGATTTTCTTCCATGGCCTTTCTCTTGTTGTTATTATTATTATTGGCTTGTGATTTTTGCTGCTGTTGTACTGTCTCTGATTCTGTTTGTTGTTGTGGCTGTGGTGCTTGTAACGGAACATTTGCAATTTCAATTGATTCTTGTTTTGGTTTTGTGACCATTTTCTCAGCTTCTTGTTGGGACAGGCTTTTACATTTGGTTTTCATCATATGGGGTCTAAGCTTATTAACATCTGATAATCTCACTGGCTTCAGGAAAAATTCTTCTGCCCCTTCTTCTAAACATCTGTAAATTAATACAAAAATAAATTACTTTCTATCACATGCAGGAAGATAAAATTGATTCATTTTATACTCTAAATTAAAGAGATTAATTTTTCTCATTTCTTACCTATTGATTCTTGAAGGAACATTTTCAGATGACATAATGACTACAGGTATATTTCTCAGAGATGAAGATTCCTGTCAGAGAAGAAAAATAAAAATAAATTGTAAGAACTAAGGGGTCGTTTGGTACGAATACAGGTAATGCAGGAATTAGTAATGCAGGGATTAGTAATGCAGGGAATATAGTGCTAGGATTATTTTTTATCAAGTGTTTAATTCATTGTATTAAAAATTAGTTATGCAATGTATAATCTAAGCTTGTATTTGGTTTAAAATTATACAAAATCTTCTTTACAATTATACCCTTGAATATTTGCAAATTGCAGTAGTAGTCAAGCTTTCTTTGAGGGACGGTTTAGTAATTTTAAGTCTTATCCAGGTATAGTTAATCCAGGGATTAGTAATCCCTTGCTTTCCTAGGTATTAGTTAATCCCTCATATGAGGTATAACTAATCCAAGTATTAGGTAGGAGTAAATTGAATTGAGCAACCAAACATGATATTGAACGGATTAAATTTTTACACAGGAATTATTTCACTTAATACGGCCTACCAAACGACCCCTAAATGAGGTTTCAATAGGGTCATAAAAATAGTAACTGAAAACCATAGGGTAATGCCCTTTCAATATCTATTATGCAGAAAATAGATATGCAATATTTTTTGATTAGATTCTCAATTGATCTGAAAATTGAAAGGTGAGAAAAGGACTCCAAGTGGGGGAGAGCATTTGACAGAAATAAAGATCAAATTTTTACAATGACATAAGCAACTTGATGGGGAAAATTTTGACCTAAAGTATGGCAGCAAAAAATAAAATAAAAATAAAAATAAAAGCACACCTTAATTTTCTTTAGCAAATCATAGCCTGTCATTCCAGGCATACAGTAATCTGTGATAATAAGATTAACTTCCACTTCCTGCAATTCCAATGAAAAAACAAAAGAAGAAATTTTGCTGTCAAATTTTCTTGCAAAAACCAGTAGGAAAGTCCAAGAAAATTATATAGAAGGTGTTTTCTTTATCTATTTGCTTCATATTTGTCTATCGTAGAGAATTCTAACGAGGTAAAGTTATTCTAAATTGGTGGTTTGCATTCTTTCTCCTACTTACTGAATTTAGTCTTTATTTTTATTCGTCCTTTATTTGTATCAAATCAAATCACGTATACTTAAATTCACGTACAAATTTAATTGTTATACGTGATAAATTGACCTTGGGCCTAACTCAACCCCAAAAGCTAGCTTATGAGACGAAGATTGTCCAAGACCATATAAGGAGATCAAACACCTCAAATCCCACCAATGTGGGACAACTCAACACACCCCTCACGCCTAGGCCTGCGCTCTGGAACGTGCACAACATAAATGGGAGCCCAATATCGGTAATAATAATTGGGATGGGCCTGACTCTGATATCATGATAAATGAATATCAGGCTAACTCAACCCCAAAAGCTAGCTTATGAGATAAGTATTGACCGAGACTATATAAGTATATCAAAGATCTCAAATACCACCGACGTAAAACAACTCAACCATCCGAAGCCAAAAGTAAACCAGAAGTGAAAATCAATCATTACTATTACCTGTTGGTTGCTAGGAGAAACACAAGGCTGATTTTGGTCTTGTAAACCAAGAAATTCCAAAGCTTTACTTCCAGAATCTACAGTGGTGACTGCCATTAACAAATGCAAAATGCCCCACAAAGAAGAAAGTTAATACCAACACTTTAAAAGACAAAGAAATTGTATGTGAATGAGTTGAATTAAGAATTACCTTGGCAAGAAGAGATTCTAAAGAGCCTTTCAATGAGCTTCCTGTCTATCAAACTATCATCAACAGCTAAAACATGAAACTGTAGATCTGCAGCTGCCATTCCCATTTCTCAAACTCTTTTTCAACACAAAATATAGAGAGAAAAGGAACTGAAAAAGATGGACAAAAGTTGGGTTTATTTTCTTTCTATGGTGATGCTAATGAGTTGGAAAAAGAAAGGGAGGTTAGCCTTAGTAATGAAATAAAAACCCAAGAAAATCCACAACCAACAAAGCAAGATCTGACCAGAATCTCTCCAAATTTTCCTTGCTGGTTTTGAGTGGAAATATATATAAAGAATTCAGATTAGCAAAAAGATTTTTTCCTTTTTTTTAAATTCCTATCAAATGTAGAGTATTTATAGTGTTTTCATATTCCCTCCAGCGTGCTTCAAACCCAAAAATTAACGATCCTGAATGAAGTTGCTTTTTTTAAATCCCTCCCAAATTTGAAGAATTTCTAGTGTTTTCATATTTTCCTCCAGCGTGACTCAAATCCAAAAATTAACGATTGTGAATGAAGGTACTTTTTTTAAATCCCTCCCAAATTTGGAGGATTTATAGTGTTTTTATATTTGGTGTTTTCATATTTCCCTCCAACTTGACTCAAACCCAAAAATTAACGATCGTGAATGAAGGTATTTTTGTTTAAATCCCTCCCAAATTTAGAAGATTTATAGTATTTTCATATTTCCCTTCAGCGTGACTCAAACCCAAAAATTAACGATAGTGAATGAAGGTGCTTTTATTAACTGAGCAAACCTCGTTTGTCCCAAAAAGATTACAAATCTAGAACATGGGGTTGGCTGCTTTTATTATATTGCTTAATAATGATGATGATTCTTGGAGGTTGTGGCTTTTACATGTGCATAAGATTAAAAGAAAAATATATAATTTTTAATTTATATTACATTTTTGTATTTTCGAATATTTCAAAATTTTTGGCACTATTCCATTTTCATAAACATATTTTTCTAGAATTAATGTATATTAGATCAATAAACCAACTTTTTAACTGAACTTTATTCGTTTCATCTTATGTGATATTTTTTTTAATCTATTAAAAATAACATCTTTCAATATTAAAAAGTAAATTAACTTTAAATATTTTATTTTACGCTTAATGAATAACTTTATAGCCATAAAGTGGCATGACTTGTCTAAGATTATATTTAAAAGAAAATTTTGCACCCACTAGGGGCAAAACTGAGTCAATTGGCTTTATGATTCTTTACAAATTTGTTTTTAGTTTTATGATCCTACCTCTTTTCTTACACATGAAAAATTTATTTTTTTTACGTAAGAAATCTATCTTTTATACATAAGAAGTCTAAAAAAATTAGTTTCTTAATTTTAAAATTATAAAAGAGCGCAATATATGGTAAAAGAAGGAAAGAGGGTTTAATTCAATGCTTTTTAGATAAAATTATATTGTACAAATAAAATGATATTTTTAATTATATATAAACTATAGAATATTTTGACATGGGGATTGAAAAGAGCAAGTGGGTTGTGGGGACCACAAAAATCCACCAGAGATACAGGTGATGTAAGCAATGGTGCCCTTTTCCTGGTATGAAATTATCATATCTTGAGGCAGGTGAGGAGTGGTGCAAAGACATGGCAATTTCTTTTGATCCCTTTTTGAGATTTGTTTCCCATGGCCATTCATTGTGTGCTCCATACATATATGTTTCATGTGATCCATTGTTTTGTTTATTCGATTAAATTTAAATTTATGTGGTCACTCGTTCCTCGCTTGTTCGAAAGAGCTTCAGATTGGATTCAACACTACATACGATATGCCAGGTTCTAGGGAGGCTACTCTTCTTTTTTGTCGATCGAGCCGCTTTCCCTCATTCCACTCGTCCAGCCCTCTTCACGAACTTGTACAATCGATGCCACAAAGATAGCCGATCTTGGGTCTGAGGTATGAGTCGAATCATGATAAAGAAGGTTCGGTGGTTGTATAATTCCCAAGCGGAAAGTCGTATACTTTAAAAGTAGATGGAGTGATCAAGCGGCCCTTCAAGCAGATAGCACATGATTAAAAGTTTTTACACCCATGAGCTAAGGTACCACCCTTCTTTCCGACCCGGATTGGAAGAATTTTTCACATACTGAAGTTTTGGGTCTTCAAAGAATTCAAAAAAAAGAGAGATTGCTCTTGTAACTCGGGATGAACCTTTATCGATGGAGGAAAGGGATAGCGATGGATTCCTATAGAGCATCCAGGAAAAAGCAGAGAAAAGTTTCAAATGGCTTGAACCCTAAACCTTTAATTAAAAATAAAGAATTGGACAAGTGAAGCTTGCTCAGTTGGTAAAAGCACTTCTACCTACAACTGTTAGGTCCAGAGTTCGAGTCACGCTGTAGGGAAAGTGTTGGAAACACTATAAATCCTTCTAATTTGGAAAGAATAAAAAAAAATTGTACTTACCTATGACTCCACCATAATCCTTATTAGTGTGACTCATTGTTATTCAAAAACTACGTCAAATATTAAATTTTAGATAGTTAAATGAATTTGAGTTCCTTAATATTGTGAAATCATTAGTATATAGTAATGTATATTAGAAGAATTATGCAAATATTTTGTAACGTCGCAAAATGAATTAACACTATTAATCAATAACAAATAACCTTTCAGTAACCAACGATCAGGCGAGACATAAATTATTTAGTTTGGATTTTTCTGGTAAAAAAGAAGATAGGAATCTTGATTATTCAAACCTTAATCGAATCATATGTGCTGGTCAGTATAATCTCGTATATTCGTCTATTCTCCACGAGAATTCTGATTTATTATCAAAAAGACGAAGAAATAAATTCATCATTCCACTGCACTCAATTCAAGAACTCGAGAATAAACTGATGCCCTGTACAAGTATCTCGATTTCATAAACGTTAAATCTTAATTAGCTTAGTTTATTTCATCCAGCTTTCAATATGACTTATGAGGATGCTGTATTTAATTTTTTATAAAAAGAGAATAAAATTACCACGTTGTTTGATTATTCGTCACGTTATATCTTTTACTTCTTCCTTTGATATATAGTCGCCACATGGAGAAAAATGAGATAAATAACCTCTTGCTTACTGTCTATATAATCGAGTATTCAAGTGACTAAAACAGGCACAGTTATTTACCAATACTGAAATGATTTTTGTATTAAGCTAAAATCATATTTATATAGTCGACGTTAATTTATATAGAATTAAGAGGTAGCTATATATTGTCACTATTAAAAAACAACAAATTTGCGACCGTCAAATCAGTCGAAAATCGTGTTTTTCCGACGAATTTTCAAGTGTTGATCGGAAAACATGTGCTCGCAATACATTTGCGACAGAATAGTCGAAAATTTACAACGGATTCAGTCGCAAACTGAAAAATACGGGAATATTTGAATTTAAGCAATTTGCGACCGAATTAGTTGCAGAATAAAAAAAAAAAAATACAAATTAAAATTTTTGACTGATTCCGTCGGAAAATTAAAAAATAAAATTAATTTTTAATTAATTATTCTGACTGAAACAATCGTACATATTGAGTATTAATTAATTTTAACAAATTCAAAAATTCTCAATTTGCGACTGAATTAGTCACAAATCTTAATTAATTTTTTTTTTTTTAGAAATTCTCAATTTGCAATTGTATCAGTTGTAAATCTTGGTAATTTCTTGTGAAATTTGCGACTGATTCAGTCACAAATATAGCAGAATTCTGCTATATTTTTAATTATACGACCAACCAAACACCTTACAACCAACCAAATACCTAATTACCAACCAAACACCTAGTATAACAATCCAAATCTAATATTTACTACAACACGAAGAGTAATATTTATAATAATTCAAACAACATAATTAAACATGTCTCTAACTTCAACTCTAAAACATCCAAATAGCCTAGTCAGACTCAGTCTCCTCCTCAGACTCAGACTCAGACTCCATTGCAGCTTGACTACCTTTCTTGCATTTCTTTTTTAAAATTTTTGGATCAAAGCCTGAGTTTCTTGAAATTATTGCGACATTTGATCCATTTTTTGATGCATAGCTTCCATGTCTTCTTGGGAAACTAATACCCTAGTGAATAATGCTGCTGGTGGACAGTTGGAGGATGGCTGCGCTGCAATCCCGTAGACTCGACCTTTATTTATTATTTTCACGAGAAATAAAGAAAAGAAAGTAAAAGAAGTAAGAAACAAACACGCAACTTTCAAACTAATACCAAAATAGATAATTACATAATATTTATACCTTTATTCACGCCAACAGCCGCCTGTGTCCAAATTGCAGTCATATCATCCGGGGCCGGCTGAGTTCTTTCAAGCTGTGTTTGTCGTCATGCATCAACATCAATATGATACTTGTCCTGAAATAAAAATATAATACGTGTTAATATAAATAATACTTGTCCTGTCATGGATAGGGTTATTGTGGCCCCTTGAAAGGTTATTAGCCCAGTATGGTATGATCAGAATCGGCTAGAGGTCCGTTGGTGTGTCTAATATGAAGGTACGCTCTACATTAGGTCGGATGTGTTCATTCGGCATAACATTTCTTAAGGAGGAGCCTTCAGGCATTGGATGTTATTCACATCATCAATTGTTCCATGTAAAAACTCTATTGTGCCATGTGGGTTATGAGACGGCTTGATTATCCGCACATGTGTTGTGATTCCGTGTAGCTTGTGGTATTATGTGAGCAGGATGGCTCTCGAGATGCAATTCATTTATTGCACCTTAGTCGTGCTTGGGTTTGTAGCATATGGCGCTATCTGTCTCCCCAGGGTTGTATTTTAGCACTTGGCGTGCTTGTGGTTGATATCAGGTATTTTGTAAGTATGAGCATTGTGGCTTGATGGGTATTTCCCTATTTATTGCTATGTGTGGATCGGTTGGCACGGTGCCATGGGTTTGTTGTTTGGATCGGGTTGCATGCTGCAGTGGTATTATTTGTTTGGATCGGGTTGCATGCCGCAATAGCGAGATGTTGAGTACGGTTCCCTATATCTTTTCTTGTGCATTTTGTTTCCCATTCTCTGAGAAAGGTTCATAACATCTTTTCGGTTGTTTTATTCGTTATGTGGGTTGGGTGGTTCTTTTTCAGAGTTTGTTCTTCCTTATGTGTCATATTCAAGTTGTGGCTTGTCGGCGCATTGATGGCGTCATATGAGATCTTGGTCAGTGTTTGAGGTGGCTTATTGCCTGAGCAGCTTGTACTGGGTGAGACGAGATTCTTGGACCTAAAATTAGTGCGATCGGAGTTATGTAATGTATATTAAAGAGCAAATATCGTTATTCAGTTCGAAATGAGGTAATAGTCCTTGTCAGTAGGAGACTCCGTGAATTATTGATTCGGCAGGTGGTAATGAGTTTCTATGCATCTCTTTTGCCATAGCAGTATTGCGAGAGTTGGAACATGGCTTATATGTGTTATAAGGTGTATTGCGGGCATCAGATTCGTGAAATTTCAACTATTGTGGTCGGAGGATTCTATTATGGGCAAACGACTTATGCGGTGCATGGTGTGATTTCAGCATAGGTGCATGATCATATTTTGGTATAGAGTGCAGTGGTTGATATGGTGTTCGTACGCTAGAATTTGGTTTCGTAGAGGATTGCGGATGCTGGAATGTGGTTCTAAGGCTTGTTGACTAAATAGAAGGGAGGATCTTCAGCCTGGCTCGAGCTAAGGTGCTCAACTGGGTTATGGTGGCATGGGTAGGTGCGCAAGGTGTTGAACTTTAATTTTGGGGCAACTCCGGAGCAGTTCTAAGCACGTTTGAGGATGAACGTATATTTAAGTGGGGGAGAATGTAACGACTCGACCAGTTGTTTTGAGTTCTAGTACGTCGTTCGGCGGTTTGAGTGAGTAGCTTCACTTCATGTTTTATGACTTATATGTGTGGTCGGAATTGAATTTTGGGAAGTTCGGAGTTGATTCGGAAAAGAAATTCTAATTTCGGAAGCTTTAAGTTGGAAGAGTTGACCAAGGTTTGACTTTTAAGTAAACGAACTCGGAATCGGGATTTGAAGGTCCCAATAGGTTTGTATGATGATGTCGGACCTGGGCATGTGTTCAGGTGGTCCAGGAGCATTTTGGCGCCTATTATGGGAAGTTGGCATTTTGAAAGTTCTAGAATTTCATAAGTTTGGTTTGAAGTGGATTTTGATGTTATCGATGTCCTTTTGGAGTTCCGAGCCTGGGGATAGTTTCGTATCGTGATTTTTGACTTGCACGTAAAGTTTAGCGTAAATCCGGGATATTTAAGTGTAATTCGGACTTGTCGACAAAGTGTAAGGTTGGAAAGTTGAAAGAAAGGTTTTGGCTTCGTAATTTTGATATTGTTTGACGTGATTTGAGGCCTCGACTAGGTCCATGTCATATTTTGGAACGCGTTGGTATATTTGGTTGAGGTCCCGAAGGCCTCAGGTGGATTCCGGATGGTTAACAGATCAATTTTTGGACTCAAGGCAATGCTGAAAATTTTGACTGCTGGTGAAATCGCTTATGTGAAGTCTTGGTCGCAGAAGCAAGATAATCGCTGCAGAAGCGGCTAGAAAGGAAGCTGGGCATAGGCTGGTTGCTCATCATAAAAACGGGCCTCTGGGCGCACCTCGCATCCGCATGAGCAAAAATGTAGAGCGCAGGAGCAGATGGCATAGCAGAAGCAGCAGTGGCTTGCACCTGCGTGTGCGCTAAAGCGAAGCCTTGATTCGCAGGTTCGAAAGGGCTTTCACCAATATTGCTTCGTGGATGCGCATTTGTGGTCCCAAAAGCGAGCTTGCAGGTGCAAAAGTCACTAGGCAGTGGAAGTATTTTTAATCCGAGGCTTGGCCCATTTCTCCCACATTTTTATTTTGTTGGGCGATTTTTGGAGCCCTTGTAGGGAAGATTTTCATCATTTATTTCAAGGTAAGTAATTCCTACGTATTGCGAGTTAAATACAAGGTTTATATATTGATTTAAACATAAAAATTAGTAAAAAATTGGAATTTTTGTAGAAAACCTAAAAATTGGTATTTTTGGATTTTGACCACGAAATTTGATATGGAATTTGGAATAAATTATATATTTTAGTTCATGGTGTTATGAGTAAAGTTTATCTTCGAAATTTTTTGGAATCCGGGCACGTGGGCTCAAGGATTGACTTTATTGACTTATAGAGCGGAGTTGAAAATTGTTATAAATTGATTAATTATAAGCATTGGAGTATATTTTGATTAAATTGCACATTGTTTGACTAGTTTTGAATCGTTCGGCTTGAATTGAAGAGTTAGAGAGGCGTTGGAACAAGTTATGAAACTTCGAAGCGAGGCATGTCTCTTGTCTAACTTTGTGAGGGGGAAACTACCCCCGAGGTGATGCAATCATTATGTGCTAATAATTGTGAGTGCTACGTATGCACGAGGTGACGAGAGTCCATACGTAGCTAAATCATATTTATGATCGGGTAGATTTAGGACTTTACCATGTAATACTTGAAATATTTGAGTTCATTCTGCTGGCTTAATTAATTAAAAATATAATCGAACTTGATTAAGAAATACATGCATATATGCTAGCCCGAGCCTTATTACCTTGAGTTTTTGGTAAGTAATTTGAGAAACGGTAAAGGTTATACTCACCTTGTGTTCATATACTGTATCGTAAGCTCGTGTATCGTAATTTGATAATTCCTTTCCTTTTTTGTGGACCGGACCGAACGTCTCGGCATGATTATGTACCACACTCTCATAGGAGAGGGCCGTTAGCCTCGGCAGTATAATAGATGCATCTATGATTTGTGCCGCTCGACCCTCGGTAGTGTACACGATATGATGGGATCGGCCCGATCGCCTCGGCAGTATCATACTTTTTCTGAGATCTAACAGTATTACCTCGGCATAATCATGTGTTATATGGCTAGCAAATCCGAATATTCGCGAGATTTTTCTTCCACAGATGCCTTGCATTTTATATGGTATTTCTTATCCGTTTGTTATTGACACTTGATTTTTTCGAGCTGTTGAGATAGAATACGAGATTGAGAATTCGATATGGTTAAAATAATTTTGGAACATTGTGTTAGTTACATATTTACCTCACTACCATCATTGTACGCTTATCCGTTTATGATTTACTATGTTAATTTATTGGACCACTAGTAAGTGCCGGTGTTTATTCCTTGTCACTACTTCTCCGAGGTTAGGCTAGATACTTACTAGGTACGCGTTGATTTACATACTCATGCTGCACTTCTGCACTAAATGTGAAGGATCTGATAGGTTCATTTGGTGATCATCTTTTCGCGCAGGCGCAACCGTTGAGGAGACTTTATGTGAGCTACATCTAGGTTACGCATCGCAGTCCATAGAGTCTCCATCATACAATTTATTTTATCCTGTCTCATTTACATTCTAGATAGATGTTTTATTGTTATTGTACTCCTTAATAAATGCTCATGCACTTGTGACACCGGGTTTTGGGATATACTAGTTGATGCTTATGGTTCTGTATGTTTTCATCGCCTTTCATTTTGCTTATAAACTACAAATTTTGTATGTTCCCATGGATTTAAAAGTATAGATTTCTTTTCTTATTATAAATTCATGATTTCAAAAGTAATATAATGAGTAACCAAATTGATCAATCACCATTGGCATGCCTGACAGCGGCGTTAGGCGTCATCACGACCTATAGTGGATTCTGGGTCGTGATAGAGAACCTTGAACAATACAAGTTAGAAACAAATATGGACTTGTCATACATAACTCAGGTGGAAGATTATACGGCGTAACAAACACTGGCCAACATGAATATAGTGCAGCATAGATAGCAAATAGAGTGAATCCATCAATGCATAATCCCAACCTAATATTTCTTGGTTCACTAGCAATGTCCAGGAACACCCTATCGAAATGCTTCCATGCTTCTCCATCTGATGGATGACATAAAACACCATCTGGCCTTC
Source organism: Nicotiana obtusifolia (assembly GCA_002018475.1). NCBI lineage: Eukaryota > Viridiplantae > Streptophyta > Magnoliopsida > Solanales > Solanaceae > Nicotiana > Nicotiana obtusifolia. Next base: position 11,761 of record MCJB01006113.1, on the reverse strand, counting down.
TATGCTCATAATGCCACCTCATATGAGGAGCGGAGCTCATTGATGCATACAACCTCTTTAACCTTGGTATAAGGGGTAAGTAGTGCATCGCTTTCACTGGGATATTCTTCTTGTTATCATTTGTGGCATCCTTGTAATGAGGCTTGTTACTAAATTTACAGTTCTCTAGAGATGCATCATCTTTATAGAATAACATGCAACCATTCTCATAGCAATGAATCCACTCTGATGAAAGACTCAACTTCAAAGCTAATTTTTTTTCCGTGTAGAAATCTTTGGGTAGGTCAATGTTACTTGGATTAAGTTCATTCATAAGCGCAATGGTATAATTCATGCCCGATTAAGAAATAGAACTATCCGGCGTAATCTGAAGTAATCGAACAACAACAGACAACTTGGAATGCATTGATCCTTCATATAACGGATAACTAGCTTCCTCTAGCTCTTTGAAGAACTTCTTAGCCTCATCATTTGGTTCATATTGAGCCCCGGGAACATCTCAAAGGCATCCCTCATCATGTCACTGAATCTGGAATTTTCAACATTATTCTCCACTACATGACTACCTTCCTCACCACCAAAAGAATTATGAAAATCAACATAATTTACGCTATCAAGATTCTCCCCGTGAGCAATCCACACATAATAACTTTTCATAAATTCCTTTTTAGAAAGGTGATATGTAACAACATCTTCTCCCAATAACTTTACACACTTGCATTTCACACAAGGGACCTAATCGTTCCTTCAATATGAAAATCATCTAGTGTCCCTGCCTTAGCAATAAATCCAGCAACTCCTTCTTTAAGTTCATCCCTTAACCCCACACGACTAGGATGATTCCTATTATACATCCATCTACGATGCACAAATGACATCTACACAAACAAAAAAAATTAGAAGTTGATATATTTATTTTATTTGTATTATTTACTAAGTTATATTCTCCCAAAGGTTATCTAAATAGTTTAATTGTATAGTTTGCTATAATACTTGGGTGGTTTCAATTTATATTCTCCCAAAGGTTATCTAAATAGTTTAATTGTATAGTTTGCTATAATACTTGGGTGGTTTCAATATTAATAAGTACATTAAACTATAAAAGTACTAAACATATAAATTAATCTAATTTATTTCAAATTTGCATATGATAGCACTCTAATACTTAATTACTTATTTTTTTTTTAATTTCGTTCCAATAATAAATAATATAATTAACACATAGATAGCGCCTGGAGAGTTTCCAAACGAAAAGCCGAAACAAAGAAGTATTAGCACTTAAGTTGTTTCTTAACTAACCTAACGTGAATGTATAAGAATTCTTACTCTTCAAAATATTGTTCAACTCTAACAGAAGTATTAGCACTTAAGTTGTTTCTTTATATAAACAAGAATTCCATACTTATAGAACATACCCAAATTATTCTATATTTTTTCTTGATTTATTATTGGATACACACAAGTATACTAGCCATTTTCATAAGAACTTCTAACTAAAAAGAATAAAATAGCTAATTAATCTAAACTAGTAAATTTTTAACAAGTCACTATATACATATTATATTGCAAAATTTATTGCTAATTTATCTATACTATATTGCAAATTATATAGCTAATTTATACATACAATTTTGCTAAATTAATACACTAAAAATACTTGAAAAACGACCAACGGATCTACTGCCGAACCACCACCGGAGGGGAGATGAGCTGCCAGATTCCTGCACCAAAAACGAGTTAAAAAATTTGGGGAAAAAATATTAGGGGGATTGGGG